>KZ062464.1:46492-109740 GCA_002091835.1 Anopheles maculatus | reverse complement strand
CATTTTAACTTTGTATAGCTTCATTGTATTTTGTTAAAAAACGACCTAATCGTTGTACGAAAATTAATACCTTGAAAAAACAAACCTTTAAACATATTCGAATTAAAAAATTAAAATTAAAATAAACTAAAAATTTATAACAACTTAGGCCTATACGAAAGTTGTCAAAAGTAAGGAGGAGATGCCAAAACATAAAACTTTTTTAAATTTTTTTAAATATTTCAGAATGGTCTTATTGTTTTTCAATATTTTCCAGAGAATGGAAAGTGCGACTCAGAATCGATTTATTGTATATTGCGATCACTTTCTCTTAATTTTAATCTAAGCTTTACAAAAATAACTTCGTAAATTCGCTAAATTGTTATCATAATCAAACTTTTACGCTTAAATAAGGTGGGTATCCGTCATTACGTACATCTGCGGATAAAAGGAAGCTAGCTTAAACAACACTGTTGACATTTGTTAATTTTAAACTACTATAAAACCAATGTATAAGGCCAATGGTTAAAGTTATGGAAATTTGAGTTCGTGTTGTATTCGTGTGGACACAAAAAACACGAGAAAACCCGAAAACGTTACGCATACGTACATCTGCGGATAAAAGGAAGCTAGCTTAAACAACACTGTTGACATTTGTTAATTTTAAACTACTATAAAACCAATGTATAAGGCCAATGGTTAAAGTTATGGAAATTTGAGTTCGTGTTGTATTCGTGTGGACACAAAAAACACGAGAAAACCCGAAAACGTTACGCATTTCATAGTGCACTAAAACTTTTTATAAATAAATTATTTTGTTGTTCAATAAATCAAAAACTTTACTGAAATATTTGTGTTTTTCGTGTGAATCTCAAATACTGCAAAAGAATTGAGCGATATGTTCTACATTCCACTACTACGACCTTGATCTTCTTCATACTAAAGCAGGTAAAGGCGTCGTCTTATGTCACATTAGTTGCGAAACAACATCTCTCAAGTTGGCAACAATGCTTACAGCATCCAACAAAACAGTTAAATTAAGAAATTCTTGCTTGATTTAGATTGAGATATAAAAGATCATTAATGTTAGTTGAGGTACCCACCCATAAAAAATCCTATAAAAAGAGAAATTTGTAGCACGTCAAGGTTCTAGTTCATCAGCGGTAGACGTGCACCTTTTTTTTTTTAAAGGCGAGGAACGAACAATGCTTTCACGGTTTGAAACAGACAGTAGCATAGCATAAGCACCTGCATCAATAATGTTTGTTGAAATAATTTGGAAAATTATGTTGGTTTTGCCGTGCTGAGTCATCGGACTGTCTGTATGCGTTGCTCTCCATATCCCATCACGACGGAACGCACCGAGCGAGAAAAATTGAGAAGTGATGATCTTTTAATTGTAAGCCACCATAAACAACCTTGCGATTACAGATATAGTGAAATCTTGGCGAGTGAACCACCCGGTAATCTGTGTTCGGTAAAAAGAAGCCATGGCATATTTATATTGACCTTTGCTATAATTCGTATTGGCTTGTTTCCATTTTGGAGGCGCTCGTCGCCTAGCCCCGATACATTTATACAAACTCCTCGCTCGTCACCCTTCATTCAAACCCCCTGCCTTCTCTTGCTCCAAAAACCCGTACCAAGGCGCTCAAACTAACTTGATCGGTGACTACTACGCGCCTCGGTATTGAGATGCCCAGAAAGCTTCTCAATGGAGAAGAAAAATTAATTAAAAACCAATCAATTGGAGTGGTGTAGTGTGTCTCCGTAAAATTGCGGTACAAAGAAAATGAGAAAAACGGGGCAGCATGAGAGCACCGGCGGTGGCAGTGACGACGCGTGAACGAATGAATTTGATGCCCGTTAGTGAAGAAGCATGAGATTTGTGTTCGAGGGGCATCGAAAGCGGCCACAGCGACTCCCGTTACGGCTGGTTTATTAACTTTGCTTTGATGTGTATCTGTTTTTTTTTTCTTCTTTCTGCTCGAACTGTCTCCTTTGACCCTTGGGTAAACAAAACACACACGCCGTCGGGAGAAGCAAAGCAGAGAGCATAGCCGAGCTAGGAATTCGTACTATGTTCACCTTGCAGCGGTGATCAAAACAAAATTAATAGCTTCCTTTAAGTGACAGCTAACAAAACGCAAACGCTGGTGGGGTTGAGTAGCGCAGCAGGGTGAAAAAAATAAGATTCAAAATTATAGTTAGATTAGTTTTGAATTATGAAGCTATCACACGCAAAAAAGATGAATACTGAAATAGATTAAATGGTCTATTATGTCTATTAATCAGATATGTTTGACACTCGATGGTAGAAGCAATAAAAAAGATAACCGAAGAAATAACGCAGATATTGAAAAAAAAACTAACGTGAGGTCCACACGTATCGGTGCGGTGCGATGGCATAATGATAGCAGCGCCGATCATTGACACGATACGATCGTTATCAAATCTCAATCAGACTATTCTCGGATATAGTCTATAGTCGGAGGCAGGACTGTCTGCCCAAGATCACACTACCAGAAATTGATGATTGGGAGTTTTTCAGATCCAAACACGGGTTAGTCCCAAACCCTTGGACATATGGTGATGCTTGGTTAGGCACGAAGGAGGTGGGTAGTCCGCGCCTTAACACCGGAGAGGATTATAAAACTAATTGTCACCTCCCATCACATGTCAGGTGAAGGTGGATGGAAATCTATCAGGGCTCTTTTCTACCACCAAGGGTCTGAACCAAAGAGATGGACTAAGTTGTCCATATGTTTAAATTTCTTTTTAATTTGGTACTAGAAAGGGTCATCCCATACTCAAAGGCATTTGAGGAGATGGAAGCACAGTGTTTCTCATGGCAAGACTGGGTATCGAATCTCAGTACTTGACTGTCTAGGTACGAATAAATTAGCCTAGAGAGCCCAGTAATGGTAGGCTGACAATTTTTTTAGTAACGCCTTTTCTTATGTCGTCCAGATCGTCTAGTCTGGATTATCTAAAACATTTATTAGTCCCAGTTTCCTTAAAACATAGACTCTGCCTAAAACTGACAAAATTCAAAATTTCAAATTTCATTTCTTAGATGATTTCTCACAGCATCCACTTTGTATATGATCGACGAAATAGACCTGTTAGGTTCTAGTGGTCTGGGCATGCCATAAAAATGGCACCAAACAAACTAGTTCTTAAGGTATTTTTAGGTCGTCCACATGGTCGAGAGAAAGTTTCATAGAGTGTAGAAAGTACTCTAGTTGGACTGGAGTTGGGATATTTGGGATTCTGATTCACTCCTATTTATGTTTATATTAATTCTTTTCATATTAGTTATTAATTTCAACATAAGTTTAATGTAAGAATTTTCATGTGGCAGCTAAGCATCAGTATAAATACAACTTTTCATGGCTCGTTTTCACTGTTTTCAGATATCGGCTATCTTTTGTGCATGGTGTCGTCTTGTCGACTGTCATTTATTGCTAGTTTGGTTTATAGAATGGATAGATTCAAACTGATAATTTCGTGACACGCAGATTAGGTTGTCCCTAGTCCCACCCTGTCCCACATAAACATCCTGCAGTTCCAGAGCGTCGCGTCGGTGATGTATTCGAGAATCGTGTCCAAACTTGGAAATCAAGAATAGGGATTAATCGTAATATAAACAAACTTAGCAGATGCGTTTCGCCCAAGCTTGTTGATAGGTGAATTTGATTCTTTTATTAAATTATGTGTTTTGTTAATTCTTTTGAAGGCTTTGTGAACTTCCAGCTCTTAAAACGTTAATCCCTTGAACTTTTATGTATGGTTGTACATACTGGCCAAGCAAAACGAACTTTTCATTGAACATTATGGACCAATTCATGAAGTTTATTTCCAAAATATGGGACGAGATGCCGTTTGAGCAAGTGGGTGCCACGTGCGATTCTTTTGACAAACATCTCAAGCTTGTCATACAGCGCAAAGGGAGAATGCCTTCAAAAAAATATGTCCTAATGGTTTTAATAAACGATTCTTCGATTCAAAAAGACGAATATGACATCACTACTTCTTGATATGATCACTACTTGTTCAATATTCGTAGATTCGAAAACAATCTGTCGTTTCATGAACATTACAACCAAATGATATGTGCAAAGGTTTTATCTGTGTATTGTATCATGCGCTTGTTCTTCTTCCCCTTTAGCTTTACTCAGCCAGTTTCAGTCTCAGTACTGCGTACATAGAGAATTTCCGGACGGGATTCTATGCTCCTACCTTGGGAAGACTAGCGACTTCTTCTTCTTCTTCTTCTTCTTCTTCTCTGGCACTACAACCTCTGTAGGTCTTGGCCTGCTAGCAATTGCTAGCTCTCTGTGACTTAGTTATACCCGTAGCTGGATAGTCAGTCCTGCGTACGGGGAGGCGGTCCGCCGGAATTCGAACTCCGGTCCTGCCGTGTTAAGACCGGCGCCGCTATCGTATACACCACCGGGCCGCCCCTAAGCGACTACACTATTCAAATTCAGAGACATTACTACGACGACCATTATCCGTACTTTGAATTCCTCAGTGAGTTGTAGTGTTTACCAGACATTTAACGTCACGATCACTATGGTTATCGAATACTATCACTAACCAGTGGCTTATCAAGCTTCTAGAAGTTCGTAAGCAGAATGGAAGCTAGAAGCAATCAAATCCATTGGTAGCGCTTGAGGCAAAGGAATTATTGGATAAACAACTCCTGGGAACTTATAAGTAGGAATGTTCTATTATTGATAGTTGATAATGGTCCAATGGTTAAAACTGCTACTGGCTAATTGTAATTTGTGTCTTTCTTATTACCATGAGGAATTATATCGTCCAACGACACGTTCAAATACTTACAAAAAACGCAAATACATGTGAACTTCTAGCAACAACCTAATATTACTCAAATGTAAAATTCAATTAAAATGGACTGCTACGCAATTTGGCAAACAAACATACACGAGCTCGGCGTTTCATGAACATAATTTTAATAAATCCTGAGACAAGTTATGGCTGTGGTTTGTAGCAGCCCAGGCATCTAACCTTAACTACGACGAGTGTTTGCCGATTAGGTTTTTTAGCAGTTGGAAACAGACTTCAAAATGTTCTCGACTTCAGCAACGAGAGTCATATCTAGTCTTACCTTACAAAGATTTTTTCCAATCAAAATATTCGAATTTGGGACAATTCCAATCCACATGATTACCTCCAACTTACCTCCTAGACAGAGCAATTGAACCCTGTTAAACGTTTTCTTATGGGTTTAGTTTTAGTCCCAGCTAGCCAGAAACGACTGATGCTCTAAGAGTTAATATTGAATATGTTCGTCATGTCATGGAAAGTTTGACCATTCTTCTTCTTTTTCTCTGGCACTACAACCTCTGTAGGTCTTATAGCCTGTTATTTCTAGCTATCTATGACTTGGTTTTTATCCGTAGCTGAATAGTTAGTCCTGCGTACGGGGAGGCGGTCCGCCGAGATTCGAACCCCGTTCCTGCCGTGTGAAGATCGGTGCCGCTATCGTATATTACCAGCGAGCCACCCAAATCTATCACGTGAGTTAAAATGAATTTAACAACTCATTGAAATATTCGACGCCCCAAGCATCTACTTAGTTTGCTCATACTATGATCCGTCCCTGTATCAACGTTAAGAATATGACATAATTTGTCTTCGAATACTTCTGAATGGAAAACCTTGTTGTTTAGAAACATGGATAAAACGTAAAGTCAGTAAATAAAAACAAAATAAAATATTTATAAAATTGTTTCAAACGCAATACCATTTTACAAAGAATAAAAAACTCATCTTAAAAACCAATTAATCTATTTTCATGGATTTCCAAGCAAAAGAAAAACGGCAAACATAAAACACAAATCATGTCGAAACAAAGGTCAACATGGGGACGAAAATAATAAACAAAGCAGTAGTTCGAATAGCACAAAAAAACACACACACAAATCTAACAAATAGGGCATAAGTTTCGGTAAATTAAATACTCATCAGCGGGGTGTTTTTTGTTTCTAGAAAAATGTCTGTTACCAATTATAAAACAAATACGTTTTTATTGAGTTGGATGGGCAGCTTTAACGCAGAGACAACAACCAAAAAAAAAACAGGAACAGGAACACACAGCCGTAGAGAATTGAGATATATCATTTTCAGAGTAGTTTTAGGTAACATGTTCTTATAATGTAGACAGGTTCGAAGAAAACACTTTCAATAAATAAAGCATAAACTTAAAAGGGTTTTTAAAATACAATAAAGCATTTAAGACGCCCAACGCTTAGTTAAATGTATCCATAAATTTAACAAAATAAAGCAGCTATGGCTAAATTAATGAACAGAAAACTGAAAACAATTCTATTATCAACAAAACGAGCCGCATAATACATAATCGAGCAGCGTTAAAAATGTGTCAATTCGCTTCACTATTGCATTTTCATAGGGCTCAATTAAATTCGTCACACCTCACACCTCATTACCACCGCGTGCGTGCGCGTGCGTGCGATCAAGGATGTAAACAAAAGCAAACAATTAATTATTTGTCGATCATCCGCCCAGCCCCACGGCATCCCCTTTACCAAGCGCCCCTTTAATCTGCGTCCTTTCCTTATCAATCTGCTTAAAAGTAGCTTGAAGGCAGCTTCTTTTTTTTTTTAAGAAAACCCCCCGATTTCTTTCCCCCAAAAGCTAGGTGTTTATGGACAAACACTTCTGTTTGCTCTTTCTCCTGGCCGATGCACCAATTATACCGCCGAATGGTCGCCGTTCCGTAGACCGCACAAATCGTCACCCTTGATGAATAGAGCAGACGCAAAGCCCGCACAAAGCCGTACAAGAAAGCAAACGGAAAAATAAAACTTAAAAAAAAACGAAACCGTGCGGCCACACACAGAAACAACATCTTGCCTGACGTTTACATCGCCAGCCGTTTGCACCGCCAGTGCCGCCACCGTTGCCGTTTTCAGCGCGTAGAGGTCACCGATCGCCGATCCGATGCTGGCGTATGGCACAATTTTATAAATATGGGTCCGGCGCGTTCGTCGCGCCCAGATCGTCAACAAACTTTGGGCCGACCACGCGGCACACTAGACACCCCAGGAACGCATCCATTAATTCGGACGTATCGGGCGATCGGGGGATTTTGTTGCTGTTTTAGGGCTGAGCGAGAAAGTTTGGAACGAGTTAAAGTGCGCCGGACGGTGTTGAGTGAGTGTTTGGTGTGCGTATAGAACTACGGTCGACGCGCAAGATGCAGCATAAATAGAATGCACTGTAGCACGTGGTGTGTGTGTGTTTGACCGTTACGTTTGAAATTTAAAATTTGCTACCAAGTGAAGCGTTGCGTTCAAAGTGAAATTATTACCGAACCAATACTGAAAGAAGTAAAACTGTCAACAGCAATTAAACGGCCTGGGAAAAGAAATTGTAGCAAAAAGTTTTTGGAGGACCTGGGGGGGGCGAAAAGGAAAAGCTCGACATGGAAAATTCGTTCGCGTCCGATCGGTGGACGGTGCGGCGGGCAACCGCACTCGTGACCGTGTTTTCTCCCCTGACATTGGCCATGCTGCTCATACTGGCGTTCGTGCTGCTGATCTTCAAGGCACGCCGGGCCAAGATGGTGAAGCTGATCGACCAAATACCTGGCCCCGTTTGCATGCCGCTCGTCGGTAACGGGCTGCAAATTAACGTCGGCTGCAAAGATGGTAAGTGAGGTGCAACAGATAGCCTAATGTAACCGGGTGCAATAGCTTATCAACAATCAACCACGAACTTCAACGACTGCCGATCAATCACGGTGTGGTGAGCCGTAACGCTTCGGCACCATCCATACTGGTGGCCGAAACGTTTGTGTCAAAGACGACAGCCACACAGTGACTACATCGTGTAAAGCACCCGAAACAGCAGAATGAAGACTAATCAAACGAAAGTGAAGCAAACTTGTGAGAGTGAAATGGTGTTACGTCACGCAGGTATAGCTAAGGCAGCCGGAAACGTCACTCACGCCCGATACGCACACAAACTAGCAAGGTTGCATACGGAGCATATCGCGGCAGGGATGTGTTGCTTCACAGTTTTTTTTTTTGAGACAACCTTGCATTTGGCACAAACAGAAGCAAAGAAAACCATTCGACAAAATCACAAAAAAAATCCACCACAATCTTGCCTATGTTAATAACGCGCTTCGCCCGTATTGTGTCGCACCGGTCCACGCACTGATTCGGTTGCTAGCTTATCTTGCTGAATAAGAAATAAATACAAAACCAACCGCCAAAAAATCTACCACCTTCGCGTTAACGCAATAGGTTACGGAACGAAATTCGGTCACCGTTCGATGTTTCCGTTGGCATTCATCCCCCCGAACGCACTGCCATGTTGTTCGCTATGATTTGACGGTATCAAATTAATTTTATTCCATCATTGCATTTCCATCCTGTTTTGGGTTTAGCGAATGAGGTGCGCCTCACCACAAGCACACACGCACCTTCGCTCCCTTCGGTGGGTAGCGGCGAGGTTTTGTGAGCGTATGTCACAGCGATACCTGCCAGTCAGTCTCCCGGCTGGGGTCGATGGGATCGTTGCGTCGTCAGCACGGGCCGTGTAGTGATGAGCAGAAACCTCACACACAACCATGGGCCGCATTCGGATTATAGAGAAACTACAAATATATTATAGATACACGGCCGGCACGATACACAACCAGGGAATGAAGTTACCGATCGGCGGCAGCCTGATGAGATAACGTATGCAAAACATAGAAACTAGGTTATCGTGCATGAATAAAAGAAACAACACCGTGCGTCTCGCAGCTTGGGAACATTTTGGTGCCCACTTTGGAAAACGTAAAGTTTCCCAACGCTTCGGTTGGCCATATACGGCAGCCACCTTGCACTTTTACCTGCCGGGGGGCCATTTTGGACGACCTTGACTTTCTTTTAGCCGTATCGATGAACATGCTAATTTACTGTTTAGTTTTAGTTCACTTAAGTTGATAACAGTGACAGAACGTCTTTAGCGTTACATAATTGATCGAGATAGTGAAGGAAATCTCTAGAAAACACGCTGCTGGGGGTTTCGATTTCGATAGGCTGCTTTTTAAAATGCTTCACATTCAGTTGTTAAATTTTCACTATTCCTTATACGTGGTGTACCACGCTCAAAATGTTCGTGACAATAATTGAAAAGCTCTGCTCTATAAAGTCTGTTGATTAAATTGTAACCTTCAATATCTTTAACTTGCAGAGCTTTTCGATCGTATCATCGCGTCGAGAAAAATGTTTGGCCGCCGGCAAGGTATCAGCCGCGTCTGGAACGGTCCCATACCGTACGTGCTAATTTCCAAAGCTTCTGCCGTTGAGGTAAGTACAGGTCAAACAATCTGCTTGCGATGGTGAAAAATCGATTGCCCCAGCCGATCCCAGGAAAGTGCGTACACTTGGAAGCCGCAAACGCACACACATGTACAAAAGCAAAAGAAAAACACGTGACAAACAGCAACGGAAAGCATTTATTTACATAGCTAAGCATGTAGAACATTGGCCACCAAACGCCTGCAAAAGAACCACAGTTTGCTAACGTTGTTCAATTTAAGAGTGTTCAGCAAAATGAACCAACCTTAAAAAATGGGCAAGAATTCCCAGAAATAGTCAGTTTGGTTTGTTTTTAGTTTATGTTCTTGTTTTTTTTCGTTGTGTTTTGTTTTTGTACGTAATTATTTAGGACGCATCTAATGACACTGAAATATTGTCGATGCTCCCTAATTCTGTCTCCTTGTATGTACGCGTAAGCTTATAGCAGGGCATTAAGCACTCTTGCTTTGCATCATCGCAATGCTGCACGACTTGAGATCAAATGTCTTCAGCTTAAGTGAACAGGCTTTTCTTGTTCGAATGTACTGTATATCCAGCCAAGCCAAAAAATTTAAATCCCGTCAAGCACCTTTCCGCCAGCATAGCGAGAGCGAAGAATTATCGATGCAATTGAGGATTTCTCCGTGGTTTTTCTTTCCGTCTGAAGGTGAATGGTGACGAATTTCCACACGCGCCAAAGAATAATCCTAAGCAGAAACATTCTGATCCGCGTGCACGAGAGCAATCCACGCGCAGACTGGCATTGAGCTTTCTATCCTTGAGAAAAATTAAAACAAGAATAACAGTTACGGTTCAACCTTCTGCCAACGATTTTTTCGAAAAATGAAAATACCGCCAGCACCGGTGTGTGCATCTCGTTCACGTTCCAACTGTTCTTTTCCAGCCAATACTGAGCAACCCGAAGCTGGTGGAGAAGAGCAACGATTACGAGTACATGAAGGCCTGGCTGGGGAACGGATTGCTTACCTCGCCCGGATACATCTGGCACCCGCGCCGCAAATCGCTAACGCCAGCCTTCCATTTCAAGATACTGTCGGACTTTGTGACGATCTTCCAGAACCAGGCGGACGTGTTGATCGAGAAGCTGTCGGAGCACACGGTACAGGGCGAAGCGTTCAACATTGTGCCGTATGTGACGCTCTGTGCGCTCGACATATTCTGCGGTAAGTGTTCGTGTGACGCACGAACAACGCTCTCGGATGTTTGTGGTTGATCGGTGTTTTCCAACGATTTTCAGAAACTGCCATGGGATGTCCTGTGTATGCGCAAAAGAACTCCAACTCGGAGTACGTTCGTGCACACAAACAGTTAAGTAACAGCACTTTAGCTTGGGACTACTACCTTGCAGTACTAACATTGTTCCAACTGTCATTTCCTTTCACCTGCAACAGAATTGGAAAAGTAATACGAAACCGTCTTCAGAAAGTATGGCTCCATCCAGACTTTGTCTTCAAGCGCACGAAAGAGTTCCAAAAGCATCAGGAATGCCTGAAGGTTCTGCACAACTTTTCCGACCGTGTCGTGCGGGAACGCAAGGAGGAACTTCGCAAGCGCAAACAACAGCTAGACCAGAACAACAACACCAAGCAGACCGATGAGGATGGCAGTGTGTTCGAGGATGGCGTCTATCGGAAGAAACAGCTTGCCTTTTTGGACCTACTGCTGGAAGGCTCCGGTTTGTCGGATCTGGCTATTCGCGAAGAGGTGGACACCTTCATTATCGGCGGCCATGACACGACGGCAGCCGCCATGGCCTGGATACTGTATCTGCTTGGTGCCGCTCCTGAGATACAGGACCGCGTCATACAGGAGATCGACGAGGTGATGGGCAAGGATCGGGAACGCCGTCCAACGATGGCGGAGCTGAACGAGATGCGCTATCTGGAGTGTTGCATCAAGGAGGGACTACGGCTGTACCCAAGCATACCGGTGATCGGTCGGCGTCTGACGGAGGACGTGCGTGTCGACAACTACACCATACCGGCCGGCACCACCGCCATGATCGTGGTGTATGAGCTGCACCGCGATGCGTCCGTATTTTCCAACCCGGACAAATTCAACCCGGACAACTTCCTGCCGGAGAATTGTTACGGGCGGCATCCGTACGCTTACATACCGTTCAGTGCCGGGCCGCGCAATTGTATCGGCCAGAAATTCGCTATACTGGAGGAGAAATCAGTCATCTCGGCGATCTTGCGCAAGTTCCGCATCGAGGCAGTCAATCGACGCGAGGACGTACAGCTGCTGTGCGATCTGGTACTGCGACCAAAGGATGGTTTGATAGTCCGGCTTCACAAACGAGACTGAACAGTGAGCGTACGTACGTACAGGCAGTGGAAAGAAAGCACGCAACATGACAATAATGTTGTAGGCAGTACTTCTCAGTATTATTTTGCAATTCCCCTTCCGTACGCAGCGACGTTTGTTGGCGAGGCTCTAAGCCTAATCACGAGGGGAAGAAGTACAAAGCTCAGATTTTAACAGCTTCAGTTCGGATGACTCTCCGGGTGCTACCTGTTTCGCCTACCGCTTCTCTTGCCCATCTAGTTTTTTACGCTTGTAACGTTATCCATGCTCTTGCATGTTGTAAGACACAATGGTATGTCGCTTATACAGCATGGGACGCACAATAATTTTCCACATCGACGGCGCGTTCTTTCGCATCTAGCAGTGCCGAAACGGTTCTTCTTTTCTCCAACCACAGTAAAAGAGCGCCGAAAACTATGCCAGACGTAGCGTTAGATAAATAGAGGTGGCTGTTATTATTGCGCGTAATGTGGGTTGAGAACCTATCCGACATGCCGCATGGCAAGACTTTAAATATAAAATACAGTATTTTATGCAACAATAAATAGTAAAGCTATGAAAGACGTTATACAAATGTAAATAAGAGAAAGAAACTGATGTCATAATTAAATTGGAACATGGAGGACTTCATTTTGACGGATGACTGCTGTCTAATTTTGAGCACAGTCAGTGTAACTCTCACAGACACTTAAAGCAAGCGTGAAATTGTAGTCATTTGATAAATTTTCACAAAATCCATAAATTTTGAAATCATCCTGAGTCACTTTATGTTAAACTACAGATTAAATATCTCGATACCGCCTGCCGTATGGTGACGTTAACTTTTTCCCTTTATTTTTCTTCTCTGTTGAAACTATAACATCGAAAGGTTTCGATCTACCATTTCTGGCTTCCTTGACTTTATGGTTGCGTTTATTACTCGTATTCGATTTTTTTGGCATCGTTTGCCAATCCAGTATGCATCAACGTCTTTATTTTATCTTAATGTTTGACTACCATGCCTCATCAGCTGATGTGGAAGACCTCAAACGACTTTAGGGTCGTCCGGTGCCTTTCTCACGACAAACATGATCTAATACGCTGCACAGTAGTGAGACCATTGTACAGCTCATCACCAAATTAAATATTCCTCCTTATCTGCAAACACTATTTCTGCAAACACCGACGACCCATCACATACAACAAAACACCAATACCTAACACACGGACAGCCGACATACTCGGCGTTACCTTCGACAGACGTTTTTCTTTTATTGCTCATTCTAACCCTGTTGGAATGGAAGCCAACACCCGGTTGAACCTGTTCCGGATGTGTTGGAAGTGAGTATGCGACCAACCACTCACGCACTCTCTCTGCAGTAAGTCGCTCTTACTGCAGTTGATGAGAAGTGAGTGGAAACGATCTTGGTCGCATGGATCGTGTCCTCGGCTCGGGGACTTGACATCGGGACGGCACGGCGAACTATGGGCAGTGTCCCATAGTATTTTATAATTTGTGTTCGTGTAGTTTTAACTCTCGGCCCGTTTCTAAATATCACACGGACATACACCGTTTTCGAGCCCAAGTAAACACGTTTCAGCTGCATCTGAACACTGTTCAACCGTAGGTAAACACTTGACGTCCAACTAAACAGCTGCTGCCTAACTGAACTTCGTTCAAACGAAATTAAACATCGTTCAACCCCACCTAAACATTTTGTATCCCAGACGTCATTGCACGTTTATATTCCACGGACTCGTTTCTTGTAACATCGTTGTCTTCCGCGTTCATAGCAAATTAGCGGTCATCAGGGAGAAAATGTTTTTTAAATTGTATACAGTTTATTGTAAAATTTTCTTGTGCCTGAATTAAAAAAATTAGTCTATTTTTAATTTATTAATCTTTGCAAATGAAAGGAGCATAAAGAAGCTAAATCTATGTCATGTAAACATATCAGCTTGGAGGTGCCAAATGTTTAGTTGGGGTTGGACGATGTTCAATTTCGTTTGAACGAAGTTCAGTTAGGCAGCAGCTGTTTAGTTGGACGTCAAGTGTTTACCTACGGTTGAACAGTGTTCAGATGCAGCTGGAAGGTGTTTACTTGGGCTCGAAAACGGTGTAAAAGGATGCTTGGAACCTAGGGCCTCCCGCACAACCCTAAACCGCATCAACCGTTTCCTTCCATTTCAACTCATCATCACCAATAGACTTGTCCCAGCTGCTGCTCGAATCCTTGAGAAAGGAATCGACGCAACTACCCTCATTACCAGAGCTAACACCATCCTACAACAACTAACCAACCACCAGCTCCCTCATCCAATCATCCAATCCACCCGCCAGGGCCGTGGCGCATCAAGCCTATATTGGGCCCTAGGCGGCAAGGAAATTGGGGCCTCATGTCATGTCGATGCTTGTCGGGCGGGGGGGGGGGGGGGGAGGGATAGTTCTGGTACCTGAAAAAAATTTGTTAGGTGAAGGGGCCCCTTGTGTACAAATGGGGCCTCCAGTAAAGGGTACCTGTTACCCGAGTCCCTAGCAAATACCACAACTTTGGTAATCAGGAGGCCCCTTTCTAAGTGTTTTACTGCTTTTTCCTTTTGGGTGCTAGGGCTTTCGTTTTCGGGGCCCCCCAAAATGGCGGGGCCCTAGGCGGCCGCCTACTCCACCCACCGTTTGATCCGCCACTGCGCCTGGGAATACGTCCCTGGTACCACCGCACTCCTGCCAGCACCATCACCACATCTTCACAGACGGCTCCGTTAATCGGGTGTCAGCCGGCTGTGGGATCCATTCCAACCACGACAACTGCGCCGTCAAACTTCCTAACCATACATCTATCTTTCAGCCGAAGCAATAGTCATCCAACTTGCCGCCGAAGAAGTACTTCGGACCGACATTCCGACTGTCATCTTCACCGACAGTGCCAGTGTTCTGACCGCCCTCGAACACGGCCTCTCTAAAGACCCCCACATCCAGCTCCTTGACGACATCCTTTCATCACCTTCAATAACTCTCTGTTGGATTCCGGGTCATTCCAGAATCGACGGAAATGAGAAAGCCGATCGACTGGCCAACGAGGGTCGGCTCCGTCCAGCCAAACCACACAGCGCTCTTTTACGTCGAGATACCATCCGCTTCACTAACGCAATAGTCGCTCAACACTGGAACACCATCTGGCACAACCTAGACATCTCTACAAAATTCCGCTCCATCAAGCACAACACAGCACCTTGGGATGATCACGATTCCAGCCACATCCAACGAGTCCTTTCCCGCCTTCGCATCGGTCACACCCGCCTGACACACTCCTACCTTCTCAATAGATGCAGTCCACCACTTTGCAGTTTCTAAGCCGTCGACATTACGGTCCGCCACCTCCTCACCGATTGCCATGGAAATACTACACACCGAGCCACCTGTCAACTTGATACCGACCTAGCCATCATACTATCACCCGACAAACAACAGCAGAACCGCCTCATCCGATGTTTACGCATCAGCAACCTGTATCGAGAAATTTAAATTCAACGCACAATAGTTTTACCAATACAAGAATTACATGTAATAGATTAGCCACACTCGCAATAGTTTTACCACACTTGTAACAATAGACAGAAAAGAGGCGAACGAGGTCTATGAGACCCAAAGCCTCTATAAATATACGAAATAAAAACAAAATTGTACAGCTCATGACACTCGTTCTTGTAGTGCGACTCCTCTATGGTCCTTCCAGATATACGGCGTCTCTGATTATACCCCATTCAGAGCAGATATGAAAGTACTAAGTCTTTTAAATTATTTGAATCACTCTTTTTTTAATTATATAGCACGGCGTGGCTGTATTGCAATTTGAATCTCTTAATGAGTTTACTTCGAATAGAGTGAGTCATAAAAGTGAATGATGAGAAGAGTCTTATAAACTCTTCGTGTTGATTTGACTCCATACTTTCGCTTGCAGCATTCAACTCAGTGCGCACATCTCTATTTCTAAGTAATCTTAAGGGAGATTATATTTTCTAACAGCTACATCCAGGATCACTATAGAATCTCTTGTAAACCTTTCCGATATACACAGAACAAACTATCCCGTCACGGTTAAATTAAAATAAAGATGAAGATTTTCATAAATGCAGAGTCAACATCTAAAGTTGAAAAATTGGAGCATAAACATGTTGTAAAATTATGAAAGTTTTATTAAGTGGGGTTATTCACAACTTTGAGCGTAATAGTCATATACAAAATTGCATTTGCTAATGTAGTTTGAAAAAATAAAACCAAAAGAAGAACTAATAAACAACCACTGCGAAACACAAAATCTAACAAATGCAACAGCATTAGAGTCTTCGCGGTGAGGAAAGAGACATTTTGCAAGAAAAACAAAACCATCTACCTGAACGGCGGAAACACTAATGAGACATAATCAGTGTGTGTGCCCACGACGAGACAGATAAGGAATTTTTATTTTTCCTTCATGGTTAAAATTTCCACACAATCTCGTTTAGCTCATTTCAACGCATGCATGCATGGTGCTGGCATTGTCTGAACAAAGACATTAGGTAGGAGTTTTTAGACAGACAAACGAACAAAAACAAAAACAAAAAAACTACACACACTCCTCCATACTTGATCTTCTGCTCACTGATGCAAACGGTTAACGTTAATTGATTTACCGCACCGTTGTCATTTGGCAATGAAGAAAGTGTGAAAAATGCATCAACACCATCCTGCCGCATGGCACATTGCCTAATTGATGCGACTTTAATTAATGGCGTGAAAATGATCCTCCCGTGCAGATGTGGGGCCGATTTTGCATTTCTAGTAAGCGTTTGCGCTTATTGGAACGTTGGATTACGCATTGTGGATGTTAATGACCATTATAATTTTTCACTCGAATAATTCTTAGCGCTAAAGGGTAGGGACATTTTGTCTTACGGTTAGTGCACGAGTTTAGTTTGTTTATATATAAAATCGCAGCACGTCATGCTTCCCGTTTTAGTCGACAGTGTATTGTTTCAGGTGCTAGTGCTTTGATCGCGTTTCCTGCAAAGAAAGAACCAGTCTGTAATAAGTGTTGAAGTGTAAAGCTTACAATGACTTACAGTGATTCGGTGCTTACATCCGCTATTGGGTCGGCATCCAACAGTTGGACTAGACAACAGATTTTGGAAAGTGCGCCCAAAACCAGTGTGCTGCTGTTAGTGAGCTTCATCTTTATTGTGTGCTGTTTGGCTGCGTACCTGGAGCGTTATCGGCGTTTGGTTCGGCATATCAACGCTATACCTGGACCGGCCACACTACCAATCATTGGCAATGCACTACTTATCAACGCTGACCGGGAAGGTACTATCAATACAATCAAACAGAACTGTTAGCACCATCGAAACTACGAAATTGTCTGTTATTGTGATCATGTGGTTCTTTAAAGTTAAGTTGATTTATTACTGTTTATCGTGGCATTAAATGGTAATGTTAAAAGAAAATTTGAAATTTGAATCAATGCATCAAAAAATCACCACGAACAACGGCGTAATCTACATACGTGTTTCAGCAATTGCATACATTTAGGCAACAGTTTCAATGAAGTGTTTCAGGTCCTAATATGCATTGTTATACAATCCAAAAGAAGCGATCTTGAAACATTTCATGAAAAGTTGCAGATGTTTTAATTTACTGCTCATTTTTTATCTTTCTTATGATATTTGAATAACACGATCATTATAAAGCATGTGTCGTTGAAGAAAGCATTTAAATGCTTTCTTAAGATGCTGCAGATTCTTAAGAATCTCAGAAAACATTTCATAAACACAAATTCGGTTTAATCCATGCAGAGCTGTTCAATCGTATTATCGCATCCCGGAAGCTGTATGGACGCAGGCAAGGTATCACACGCATCTGGAATGGAATGACTCCCTACGTGCTCATATCGCAGGCACAAGCAGTCGAGGTTAATTACATCCAATGCCTTGAAGATGGTCTATATTTCTGACAAATTATTTTTTTGTCCCATTTTCTACAAATAATCTCTCCTGCAGAAGATCCTCAGCAGCACCAAGAACATTGAGAAGGGTCGTGATTATGAATTTCTTCAGCCATGGCTCGGTACCGGCCTCCTCACGAGTCCCGCCAGTAAGTGGCAACACCGTCGGAAGATCCTAACGCCTACGTTCCACTTTCGCATACTGTCGGACTTTGTCGAAGTGTTCAACAAGCAGTCTGAGGTACTGGTGGAGAAGCTAGCGCAGGAGGTGAACAACGAGACAGGATTCGACTGTGTGCGGTATATAACGCTGTGTTCACTGGATATTATTTGCGGTACGGGAGTGTGAGATAAGGAGCATGATGATTGATGAATGCTATATTTCAATTTTTACGTTCCTGCAGAAACTGCCATGGGTTGTCCGGTGTATGCACAGCAACAGTCCGATTCCGCATACGTCAGGGCGCATGAGAAGTAAGTTCCAGTTTCGCATTCTTACACGTCCAGCAAGCAAATGATGGAGTGAACTTTATATTGCAGAATCGGACAGATAATGCTTAACCGGCTGCAAAAGCTTTGGTTACATCCGGACATCATCTTCCGCTGCACTGAGCAGTACCAGGAGCAACAAAAGTGTCTGGACATTTTACACAAGTTCTCCTACCGCATGATCACTGAACGTCGTGCTATTATTCAAGCCGGTCACACGAAGTCTGGCATGCAAGTGGACGCTAACAATAACAGCGAAGCTACAGAACCACAACACTCCAGCACCGGGCGTAAGCAGCTCGCCTTTCTCGACCTGCTCATAGAGGCGTCCGATGGTGGAAGAGTCCTTTCCGATACGGATATACGCGAGGAGGTGGATACATTCATTCTTGGTGGGCACGACACAACCGCCACTTCGATTTCGTGGACTTTATTTCTGCTCGGAACCGAACCGTCCATCCAAGCAAAGGCGGTGCAAGAGATCGAACACGTGATGGGTGGCGATACTGATCGGTGGCCAACAATGCGCGAGCTGAACGAAATGAGATATCTCGAGGCGTGCATTAAGGAAGCGCTCCGACTCTATCCGAGCATTCCGATCATTGGCCGACGGTTGACGGAGGATGTACAGCTTGCCGAGAACGTGCTCCCGGAAGGCACCAATGCGGTCATAGTCGTGTACCAGCTGCACCGTGATCCGACCGTCTTTCCCAATCCCGAACGCTTCAATCCGGAACATTTCCTGTCGGATGCAACGAACGTGACCTCCAAGAAACCGCGTCACCCATTCGCTTACATTCCGTTCAGTGCAGGACCGAGAAATTGCATCGGGCAAAAGTTTGGTGCACTGGAGGCAAAGGCCGTATTAGTGTCCGTCCTGCGCCGGTATCGTGTTGAAGCTGTCGACCGCCGAGAAGATCTCACGCTGTACGGAGAGCTAGTGCTTCGCTCCAAGGGTGGTCTTAAAATACGTATAACAAAGCGAAAATAATGCAAACGCAACAGCTCGCGTGATCGTGATTTATATACTCCGTATCGAGCGATAGTATATAGCAGCACTTTCTATATTTCGGATAGAAAGAGTACTGAACGTTATGTTTTTCTATGGAGGCAAAGGCCTCAGGATGGATTTGAATCAGCCGATTCCGAAGAGATGTGTTTTGAGTATTTAATAAGACACACATTATGGGGTTTATTCTAGAATATAACGATAGCCGCTATGGGAGCAAGTGGTTGCAGACAAAGTTAGTTGAGGACGAATATCAAAAGAACAGTATTAGACTGATGCTACTCATTCGTATACCCTTTCATTAACAATGCACTTGTTTATCTTGCTCAATCAATTACTGGTTTTGTGTAGTTTCTTTCCTACTGCAATTACGCCCTGTTAGGCTACTTCATGAAATCTAGGCCAGTGGTCGGCAAACAGGTAACACGTTCAACGGTACATCATTCGAATTTTGGTAATGTTAGGTACTGCTGGGAGAGCCAAATACAATAGAGTGTTTAATATTGGAAGAGAATTGACAGCGATAACTTTCTCGGCGTTGGCAGTATAAAACGAAATGTTTCCAAAATGAAATCTTCAAATCTTCAGAAACCCCGTCGAAGTGATTGGCAGCAGGAAATAAAAAGTTTCAATATTCTCACACTCAAACAATAGACTGTTCTTTATACGCAAGGACACCAGGCCATATCTATTAGACGTGCTCCCTAGGAGCAGGCCACGAAAGAAGAAGAAGTTATACGCAAAAAAGGATGGATAGACTACATTTTGTTTAAACAATACATAAATTAGACTATTTTAGTACTGTGTATGAACTCTATTGAAATTATTAACGCTAACCTAGCGCATTTTGACATAGATTAGATCATGTTTTGTGTATCTTTTTTTTTGTTAGTCGAAATGTGTTCAATACAGCTTAAATCCTCTTCATTAATTTTTTGGCGTAGGGAATACGCTTCTTTTCTAGTTTTAATTCGATTTTATCATAGACACATGAACAATTGGCATTCAATCTGAGCTTTAAGAAAGGCGATCCAAAATAGTTAGGTTTTTGTTAGCCAAATACTCTGTCAAAAGCTTCGACATGGAGAATGCTGCCCTGTTGATATTGGTTTTAAGATATTATGTCTTGATTTTGATATTATTTTCTTGATATCACGTTTGGTTGCGTTGTATTGCTCATAGTATTGTGCATAGTGTGGCCTCCTTGAACGAATGTCCTGGCGCGATTCGAATCTATTCAACCCCCTGGAGTACAAAACTAGGTGCCTACTTCTCGGGATACAGCTTCTTGACAACCGTATACAACATGCCAGACTTGCCTTCATCGCAGGTCTGCTTAATACTTACATCGCGGACTTGGCCTGCTGCAACAATCCTCGATACCGCTCACGGTCTAGCGCCGTCGTCTGCCAATCAATTATCCCGGCCGTTCTGGCGGACGCATCAACGCCATCACTTCATCTCAGTTTGGGCCTACCAAGCCTCCTCTGTCCATGTGGACGGCCTAAAAGGACTTTACGGGCTGGGTCGTTCGGTGCCATTCTCATGACATGCACAGCCCACCGGAGCCTGGCGAGCCTAATTCGCTGCACGATGATGGGATCACCGTACAGCTCATAGAGCTCGTCGTTGTAGTGGCTCCTCCATTGTCCTTCCACACATACGGGGCCAAAAATCCTTCTGAGCATCTTCCTCTCGAACGCGGCTCAGGCGGTTTCATCAGTTTTGGACAAAGTCCATGTCTCAGAGGCGTATGTGAGTACTTGGACTATAAAGGATCTATACAGTCCCAGCTTCTTCCGTCGCGACAGGTATTTTGAGTGGAGAAGTTTCCTCCAGCTGTTGTATGACCGGTGCATGCTGACTTTTGACTCGATTTAGGTGAAGTTTTGAACGACTTCGAAAGTGCGCTCACCTATCTGTACATCACCCCTGCGTAAATCAGTGTTTGTTAGCAGGGCCGCTGGTTGTGCCACCATCATTTTGGTTTTTGCCTCGTTAATCTCCAACCCGAGGTTCAGTGCCGCATGCTCGATCCTTTGGTGAGCTTCTGCTACATAGGAGAGCCTCATAACAATGATGTCTATGTCATCAGCGTATGCCAGGATCTGGAGTGATTTGTAGAAGATGGTCCCCGAAGTTTCCACTTCCGAGTCTCGGATGGTCAGATTGAATAGGAGGCAAGCAAGCCCGTCTCCCTGGCGCAGACCCTTGGTGGTAGCAAAGGGCTGAGAGTTTTCCATCCACCTTCACCTGGCATGTGATGTTGGTCATTGTCATACGTACAACCCTGGTAAGCTGGCCGGGATTCCAAATGAGCTCATTGCGTCGTATAGTTTTACCCTAGCTATGCTATCGTATGCGGCTTTAAAATCAATGATGAGATGGTAGAAGTGTAGCTGCTGCTCCGCCATCTTCTCCAAGATTTGCCGCATGGTGAATATCTGATCAGTGGTTGAATTTCCGTTTCGGAATCCTCTTTGATAGTTTCCAACTCAACGAATGGGACAAGTCTATCTTGTATAACTAGGGAGAGAACCTTGTAGGTCTGCTTAGTGGCATCATCGATTTCCCAACGCTACTCTTGTCGGTGTGTCTGAAGCCTGTATGCATCTACCAGGATGCTCTGGTCTCGAGCAACGCTAACCATCGCAGAACCCCAGACCGGCTTTCGTAATCCATTAGTCTATATGTGGTGAATCTTGAATACAGCCAGTGAAACGTTGGAACCCGGTTTGTCAGTAGAAGAATAAAGAGTTTAGGCATATCTAAATGTTCATTTCTGTACGTCTTTGTCCATATTGCGTTGCTTGTTAATTGTAAATATATTGCTAAAAAACAGATATTGGGACTGTTGATACTTAAAAAAATACTAAACAACAACAATAAAAGCAAACAAAACAACCAGCAATAAAAGCACATCAGTGAGGGTCGGCTAACAGATGACCGTGGATAAAATAATGTATTTGCTGACTGAATGGACCTTCCGGGATTTGTCCTCTCTTGGCGAGGAGTGATCGATGCTATTTGCTATCTAGGCTCACTCGTCACGCCCAGCAATGACAAGTCTCCAGAAATCCGGCGAGTATCATTTGGTACGCCAGCTTTAGATGAATGCACTGTCTATAGCGAACCGTGAGGAAAAATGAATTCCGTGCAAAAGTGGTATTCTGCAGTAATCCGGATGGACGATGGCTACCAAGAACGTAGTGTGAGAGATGGCGTGTGATTATCCTAGGACCACATTAATTGGGAAGTGTTGTAGAGTGGGCGTTGTCTAGATAATATACTACCTCATTGAAATTGATATATGAGGTGTCCCGAAATTGTGTTAAATAAAAGGGTCAACATAAAAAAAATATGTTTAAACTCTTCCAAAAAAAAAAATGGCGCATGCATTCAAATCTATTAAATGAATAGTTTGAAGAGAAAAAAGTATTGGAACGATTGAGATGTCTCGTAGCTGTGTTCGACCAATTATGTATTGTCAACGAAAACTCCCATTTACATCTCGTCTCTTATACATAGTCAGTGTATTGACGGTTGTGGTTTTGGTAAGGAGAATTGATTCTTAATGCCAAATAAGAATAACGTCCTGAAAATAACCTAACCAGCTTTGACAACCACTGAGCACGCCGGCTGGACAAACCCAAAGGAAAGCAACAACGAAAAAAGCTTTTCCACGGCTGATAAACAGAAACCGATTGCTGATACAACCCGTCGGGTGGTAGTGGTAGCCTCGACCGCTTATTAAATCATCGACCGCTAATGACCACCGATCATGCCCGCCACCGCTCGACATTCGAAGAAGTAAAAGTTTAGAGCCCGTGCGCCCAGGCAATGCAGCGATACAATGCGAGCAGATACGGAACGAGACCCCACGGGAAGTAAGGGAACCGAAACGGGAGAGCCTTGATCGGTTTGGTCGGGGAGTAAATCGTAAATAGTAAATATACTCGAATGCGCTAAAGTGCACGAGTGCACGGATGTAACGGAATGGGCAAAAACTTCGACGTTGAAGTGATTGTGCGCGCTCGGGTACGTCTAATTGATCGACAACGGACACAACGGAAGAGTTTGGTCCGGCTGAATAAGCATGAGAAGGTGCACTTCAATCAGCGAGTGAGTGTGTGCCCTTCCTGCAGGTTGACCCGTGTGGCACCGGGCCCGGGCTAAGGGTTGGTTTGCCATTTAATGGTGCACAAGGTGCAACCTGCGGTTTTCGGGCTGTTCACCCTGCGCTAGCTCGTGGGACAGGTGACGAACCCGGGGTCAGTCCCGGAGTCGGGAGTCGGGAGAATTAAAAAAAAGGGATGTGATACTGCGGCAGATCAACGACACGGCCGGCGGCTCGCTCGTCCGAGGGATGGGTCTACATAATCTTGCGCGGCTCATAACACAGCCGCCGCTCCTGCCAGCGGTGATCGATTCTGACAGGTTCAAGGCCATTCGGGTGTACAGTTTTATTCGTGCGTCCCGCGGTGACTGCCGGATGTGGGTTCCCTGTTGACCCAACACCGTGAAAGGCGCTCGATATGCGAAGCGACAGGCTACTACCGATGGATTGGAAAATTCACATGTTTCTGTCATACCTCGACCGGGTCCATATCTGTGCAGGCATTGAAGTCTCTCAGAACTGACAGTTCCCGAGGTTCGCTGGCGGAAAACAAAAAGTAAACAAACCCATTTAACCACACTAAATTAAGTTAACCATCGAGATGAGTGTGGCTGTGTGTTTTCTGTCGTGTCGAGTGCGTACAGGCGAAACTAATCGGTTCGCAGACGAGCGATGGAGGTGTTTCTGTTTCGAGGTGGCCTCGGAGGTGCGAAGTACACTCATTATTAATGATCATATTAGCACGCCCGTTCCCGAACGATACGGTGCGCGATGACAGATGTAATAATCTTTTAAAAGCTTGTTGAAGAAAAATGTTCTCCCCCTGGCTTCTTTCGGTCGCCCTTTCCACCCGTCCGGTGCGCTAATTGACCTAGGCCATAGGGCATTCGTGATCGTGAGCTTTACACTGCTGGCAAATATTCGACCAATACTAGGTACGACCCGAAATCGCTAAAATCCTCGTTTTACTTTTTCTCCGAGTCGAGTATTCCAACATATCTTACGTTCTTCACCTTGTTACGCACATTCACTAGCACTTCCGCCAACAATCGCCGGGTGTCTGGACATCGCTCAGCACTGCTCAAAAATGCTGGAATGCATGTTTATGTTGGTTTATTAACCGTTTAAGTTTTGTTACCGAGGACAGGTGCATCGACGGCACCGGCAAAGAAAAACAAAACATCAGACTAAATCCCTACTGCACCCGAGCCGATGATCGATGCGATGGATCGTACGTACGGTGGCAGTAAAACAAAACTATAACCCGACGACGGCGACGGTCAAAAGGTAACGAAAGCAATTTTCTTGCGCTTTATACAGGGCGCGGCGCTCTGTTATGAATGAGGTCTTAATTCCAGGCATATTAAGGGGAGTAATCGATTTATGCAATTAGCTTTAATAATAAATACATTGATTATAATGATAACACTAATAATGGCTTCCTCATTGCTTATGCATTGTGCCATGATTGTTGACATTAAAATGACGTGCAGTTTATGCTGGGATGCGTCCTTAACTGGGGGCCCTTTTGGTAAAACTGGGGGTCCTTTTGGGAAAGTCGTACAACTGTTTTTAAACTTGGAATAACTCATTAAACATAATAACAAATACGAGCAAGAGGAGTTAGCAATGAGCTTTTTCGATCATTAAATATAATACTAATGTAAATAGTTATCAAAAGCCTTTAAAATTTAAGACTGATTACGTTGGTATGATAAATAAAATAAAGCCAGCATTAAACTTAACATACATCAATGCAATTTTTACGATACAGTTGCACATTTATCGGACGCTAACCATCGCAGAACCCCAGACCGGCTTTCGTAATCCATTAGTCTATATGTGGTGAATCTTGAATACAGCCAGTGAAACGTTGGAACCCGGTTTGTCAGTAGAAGAATAAAGAGTTTAGGCATATCTAAATGTTCATTTCTGTACGTCTTTGTCCATATTGCGTTGCTTGTTAATTGTAAATATATTGCTAAAAAACAGATATTGGGACTGTTGATACTTAAAAAAATACTAAACAACAACAATAAAAGCAAACAAAACAACCAGCAATAAAAGCACATCAGTGAGGGTCGGCTAACAGATGACCGTGGATAAAATAATGTATTTGCTGACTGAATGGACCTTCCGGGATTTGTCCTCTCTTGGCGAGGAGTGATCGATGCTATTTGCTATCTAGGCTCACTCGTCACGCCCAGCAATGACAAGTCTCCAGAAATCCGGCGAGTATCATTTGGTACGCCAGCTTTAGATGAATGCACTGTCTATAGCGAACCGTGAGGAAAAATGAATTCCGTGCAAAAGTGGTATTCTGCAGTAATCCGGATGGACGATGGCTACCAAGAACGTAGTGTGAGAGATGGCGTGTGATTATCCTAGGACCACATTAATTGGGAAGTGTTGTAGAGTGGGCGTTGTCTAGATAATATACTACCTCATTGAAATTGATATATGAGGTGTCCCGAAATTGTGTTAAATAAAAGGGTCAACATAAAAAAAATATGTTTAAACTCTTCCAAAAAAAAAAATGGCGCATGCATTCAAATCTATTAAATGAATAGTTTGAAGAGAAAAAAGTATTGGAACGATTGAGATGTCTCGTAGCTGTGTTCGACCAATTATGTATTGTCAACGAAAACTCCCATTTACATCTCGTCTCTTATACATAGTCAGTGTATTGACGGTTGTGGTTTTGGTAAGGAGAATTGATTCTTAATGCCAAATAAGAATAACGTCCTGAAAATAACCCAACCAGCTTTGACAACCACTGAGCACGCCGGCTGGACAAACCCAAAGGAAAGCAACAACGAAAAAAGCTTTTCCACGGCTGATAAACAGAAACCGATTGCTGATACAACCCGTCGGGTGGTAGTGGTAGCCTCGACCGCTTATTAAATCATCGACCGCTAATGACCACCGATCATGCCCGCCACCGCTCGACATTCGAAGAAGTAAAAGTTTAGAGCCCGTGCGCCCAGGCAATGCAGCGATACAATGCGAGCAGATACGGAACGAGACCCCACGGGAAGTAAGGGAACCGAAACGGGAGAGCCTTGATCGGTTTGGTCGGGGAGTAAATCGTAAATAGTAAATATACTCGAATGCGCTAAAGTGCACGAGTGCACGGATGTAACGGAATGGGCAAAAACTTCGACGTTGAAGTGATTGTGCGCGCTCGGGTACGTCTAATTGATCGACAACGGACACAACGGAAGAGTTTGGTCCGGCTGAATAAGCATGAGAAGGGGCACTTCAATCAGCGAGTGAGTGTGTGCCCTTCCTGCAGGTTGACCCGTGTGGCACCGGGCCCGGGCTAAGGGTTGGTTTGCCATTTAATGGTGCACAAGGTGCAACCTGCGGTTTTCGGGCTGTTCACCCTGCGCTAGCTCGTGGGACAGGTGACGAACCCGGGGTCAGTCCCGGAGTCGGGAGTCGGGAGAATTAAAAAAAAGGGATGTGATACTGCGGCAGATCAACGACACGGCCGGCGGCTCGCTCGTCCGAAGGATGGGTCTACATAATCTTGCGCGGCACATAACACAGCCGCCGCTCCTGCCAGCGGTGATCGATTCTGACAGGTTCAAGGCCATTCGGGTGTACAGTTTTATTCGTGCGTCCCGCGGTGACTGCCGGATGTGGGTTCCCTGTTGACCCAACACCGTGAAAGGCGCTCGATATGCGAAGCGACAGGCTACTACCGATGGATTGGAAAATTCACATGTTTCTGTCCACCGAAGATACCTCGACCGGGTCCATATCTGTGCAGGCATTGAAGTCTCTCAGAACTGACAGTTCCCGAGGTTCGCTGGCGGAAAACAAAAAGTAAACAAACCCATTTAACCACACTAAATTAAGTTAACCATCGAGATGAGTGTGGCTGTGTGTTTTCTGTCGTGTCGAGTGCGTACAGGCGAAACTAATCGGTTCGCAGACGAGCGATGGAGGTGTTTCTGTTTCGAGGTGGCCTCGGAGGTGCGAAGTACACTCATTATTAATGATCATATTAGCACGCCCGTACCCGAACGATACGGTGCGCGATGACAGATGTAATAATCTTTTAAAAGCTTGTTGAAGAAAAATGTTCTCCCCCTGGCTTCTTTCGGTCGCCCTTTCCACCCGTCCGGTGCGCTAATTGACCTAGGCCATAGGGCATTCGTGATCGTGAGCTTTACACTGCTGGCAAATATTCGACCAATACTAGGTACGACCCGAAATCGCTAAAATCCTCGTTTTACTTTTTCTCCGAGTCGAGTATTCCAACATATCTTACGTTCTTCACCTTGTTACGCACATTCACTAGCACTTCCGCCAACAATCGCCGGGTGTCTGGACATCGCTCAGCACTGCTCAAAAATGCTGGAATGCATGTTTATGTTGGTTTATTAACCGTTTAAGTTTTGTTACCGAGGACAGGTGCATCGACGGCACCGGCAAAGAAAAACAAAACATCAGACTAAATCCCTACTGCACCCGAGCCGATGATCGATGCGATGGATCG
Source organism: Anopheles maculatus (assembly GCA_002091835.1). Lineage (NCBI taxonomy): Eukaryota > Metazoa > Arthropoda > Insecta > Diptera > Culicidae > Anopheles > Anopheles maculatus. The sequence goes on along the minus strand of KZ062464.1, from coordinate 82,007 downwards.
TACGTACGGTGGCAGTAAAACAAAACTATAACCCGACGACGGCGACGGTCAAAAGGTAACGAAAGCAATTTTCTTGCGCTTTATACAGGGCGCGGCGCTCTGTTATGAATGAGGTCTTAATTCCAGGCATATTAAGGGGAGTAATCGATTTATGCAATTAGCTTTAATAATAAATACATTGATTATAATGATAACACTAATAATGGCTTCCTCATTGCTTATGCATTGTGCCATGATTGTTGACATTAAAATGACGTGCAGTTTATGCTGGGATGCGTCCTTAACTGGGGGCCCTTTTGGTAAAACTGGGGGTCCTTTTGGGAAAGTCGTACAACTGTTTTTAAACTTGGAATAACTCATTAAACATAATAACAAATACGAGCAAGAGGAGTTAGCAATGAGCTTTTTCGATCATTAAATATAATACTAATGTAAATAGTTATCAAAAGCTTTTAAAATGTAAGACTGATTACGTTGGTATAATAAATAAAATAAAGTCAGCATTAAACTTAACATACATCAATGCAATTTTTACGATACAGTTGCACATTTATCGGACGCGATAATTGATTAGCCGATGCGATCACTCAACTCGCTCTGCTTACGCACTGACACCTGCCAATCAAGACGGTTTTGGCGGTCGCATCAACACTATCGCGCCACCCGAAATTGGACCCTAAAAATAGCTTGATCGTTCGATACCATTTCAATGCCAAAACAAACCACATGAAATGAAGCCCGGTGAATGCGAAGCGCTGTGTAATAGTGAGGTCATCGTACAGCTCATAAAACATGACAGTGTTATGGCTATTTCATTTACCTTCCACTAATAAGGGGCCAAAAATACTTCTGTGTAATTTCGTTTCTGTAAAGATTTCCACAATTCTTTGGCCAAACAAAGGATTTGCTGGGTGTTTCAAGGATATTCTTTTTCTTTTGAATTTTTACAATATCTAAGTCACTTCATCCTTATCTTAACAATTCTAAAGAGATTCTTAATGAACAACTCAGAGCGCTTGTCTGTTCTTTTTGCCAACTATATTTCAACTAAAATCATTTAAACTGAAAAGTTTCGAAATTATATTTATTAAGCATCTGCTATAAAGCGGTAAGACACCAAGTAATGTCAGTTGCATATTTTTTGTGAATGCTTAAATATTACAAAGAATAAAACATTACGTATGTAGCAACAAAAATACGAAGAGACGAATTTTAGCCACTGGGCCCACGGCCTCTATAAAATAAAAAGTAGCAAAACTATTCTAACTTAAGATTTCAATGAAGTCATCAGTGCTATCAGACAGCTGAAATGCAACAAATCAGCTGGCAGTGAAGGGCTGGTGGCTGAACTATTCAAGATGGGCCCGGAGAGGCTTGCCGCGAATATGCATCTGCTGATTGTTAGGATATGGGACCAGGAAGAACTACCGGACGACTGGAAACTGGGTGTTATTCACCCAGTGTACAAAAAGGGCGACAGACTGGACTGTGCTAACTTCCGAGCCATCACAGTCTTGAATGCTGCCTACAAGATCCTGTCCCGAATACTCTTCTGTAGACTTGCGCCCCTTGCTACAGATTTCGTCGGGAGCTACCAAGCTGGATTTGTTGGAGGGAAATCCACTACCGACCAACTCTTCACTCTACGGCAGATCCTCTAGAAGTGCCGGGAGCACCAGATCCCCACGCACCACCTGTTCATCGACTTCAAGGCAGCCTACGACATCATAGATCGTACCGAGCTATGGTACATCATGCGGCAGTACGGTTTCCCTGCGAAGCTGGTACGGCTGTTGAGGGCTACAATGGACGGTGTGCAGTGCAAGGTGAGAGTATCAAACATGCTGTCGGAATCGTTCGAATCTCATAGGGGTGGAGGAGTGCAGCCTGGAAACTAATTAAAGCCTGGAATAAACAGGCCCTGTCTACTAGACGTGCTGCCTAGGTCCAGGCCAGGAAAGAAGAAGAAGATTTCAATGAAAATTGTATTACCATAGATAACTGAATTGTTTAATTACTGCTCTAAACATACATTCAATACTTTTTGGGCACACAAATAATATGGACATAAACAAATATTGCTGCACTTTACTGACTAGCCCTACATCAGTTAGCCATGTTTATAGTGAAGATAAATCAATTGCTACGGTGCTAGTGGTATATGTTCCTCTGAAAGAAGAAAAAATTGTATTTGTCATTTTTTTTAATCAAGTTGTAAATTTACAGACGCCATCAGCCTCACATTTTGAGTGATTGTCTAAGATGTTCTGAACCGTTTGGACGGATGCCCTAACACCTGTACCAAAGATCTACAACTTTAAAGCCACCCAGCAATAAATGGTCAATTTTACTTTGTGCGGCATTTGAAGAATAGTACAACACGGTTGAGATGGCTGGAATTTGTACCCCATTAGACGCTTTCGTTTGTCTCCGGAAATGAGAAGATGTTGGAAAGCTAGAAGCAGTTAGTGCTACATTCCTCACCTATTTTGGCCCTAGTTGCTCCAATAACGCTGTCATATTTTGTATTTATAATGCAGTGAACGGTGAGGACAGTGCATCATTGATTTAAATATCTTGAAAATATTTGAAACATTTTGAAAGACCTTGGTCATGGCAGTTCATGCTTTATAGACCAGAGTTAAAGTTAAATTCATCTCGACAATTTTCGACCTTCATTAAACCAAGAATCATTAGATAATTCAGCTCGATATCAGTACCTTTTACCGGAAGAATTCTCGTTTTAAACTAATCCCACCGAACAATCATCATTATAATTGGCCACACAATGTTCATCAAGTGTACGATTTATGCCAGAATCCCTCAAATATGCGACCGATCCACAAACGCTTTGACTGAGAATTTTTAAACGAAGTAGAATGTAATTGATTGCTAGCCTAAGTTAATAGTCAACATATTTACGCAATCTTCAAACATCTACTCAAACAAGGTCCCTTTAACAGCGACAACGGGTCCTACGCTGTCTATCGTTAGATTTGCCACTGGTTCTCACTGGTATTTTCAAACACTTTATCAATGCTGCAATTACCAATGTTACCAATGTTCAATATCTGCATAAACTACAGCATCCTCAGTGCCGTCAATATTGTTACTAATTTCATATTACTTTAAAGATTTGACGACAACCGCTCCATGCGGTGATGACCATCTTCCATACATCAGGAACTCACTTGACTGTTATTTGATGTTCCACAATGCAGTCAACAAACACTTGAAATGAAATTCTTTTTGCAGCAGGCATGTTGCTTAAATGTCACGAATTTATAAGACGAATACCAAACATACATAAACAAATCAATCAGTAGTTAAAACAGTTGCCAAAAACAGTTAAAATTTAACTCGATCGTTAATACATACATTGATCTAGAACCGAATAGTTACTACCCCGGCATAACCCCGGAATAGAGAGGGTACAGAGGAGGTTCTCGCAGAAATAACATTGTTAAACCCATAGTGGCAGACATTTAGAATAAACAAACAAACAAACAAACAAGCCCCTTCGACTTCGTTCATTTTTTACCGAAAAGGAGAATGTTTTAAACTCTTAATATCTTACGAAAGTCCATTAATATTGCTGACAAATCTTCACAAATCCAGACAAAGTGCCTGCACTTCCTGTTCCCAAGAAAGAGTCTCCATCGATGCAAGCAATACCTTCACGTGTATGTCAGCTACTGTCAGTTGCTGTCAGCTATGCAATGCTTTACATTTAATGAGACAACCATTTACTTCCACTACATTGACATAATGAAAATAAATCTACAAAACACGACTCCCTCACACTCACATCCTCTAGAACAGCGACTGACCCCATCGCCTGCACACATCCTTGCACGAGCGCCAATCGACAACAAAGGAAATGGTGAGTAGTAGCAGTAGTAACTACGGTTAGCACCAATTGTACCGCACACTAACAATAAATGCATAAAGTAAAACTATCAATAAATACCGAGGAAAATGCTTCACCCAATCTAGTTAGATGCAGTCGAGCAGCAAGGCCTTACCTTAACATTGTCTTTAAGTATCCTTAGCCCTGACAGTTATCGCAGTGAAATGACAGAAATAAACAAAACGAACCGTCACAGCCGTTAAGCGCTACTACTACTACCGCCGGTTCCATCACCAAACCCCTGGCCTGGCACCAAACGCCTTTTTCCCATTCCCGAACGGTTTGCTCTCGCTCGCGGACACGATCACCGCCGCCGCACGCTCGCTTTTATTTTGGTTTTGCTGTAATCCGTCCGTTCCTGCTCGCTCGTTCACGCTCGCTCGGATCGGCTGATGCCGTTGCGTTCGTGCGTATACGTACGCGCAGCATTCGTCATCTCGCGCTCTCTTCGCGGTTGCTTCGGCGGCACATCGCTCTGCAGCAGAAGAAAAAAAGGGAGCTTATAAATATTGGACTATCGGAAATGGACAAAGTCAGTGTGCGGTGACTACTTCTCGACAGCTGACACAAGGTGCGCGTACCCAGCGTGACAGATTAGCCGTTAAAGCACGTTACCCGGGCCAGTGCGTGTTTGAGCGCGTTGTGGATGTGTGTACGTTTGTGTGATTTGTTTTCGTTCTTGTGCTCGGTCTAAAAAAAAATCGCGTCCAGTGTGCGTGGGTGGCCAAATAGACAAAGAAACACTAAACCGTGCTTTCACCCAGGGGAGCAAGTTCTCAAAACGGTAGAGCAGCATACACATCTATGCTAGTGTGATATCCCGCTTCGCGGCGCAACAACCAAAACTCCTAACACCTATCAAAAGTACGTGCGCTGCACGTAAAATCAATCCCAGCGTACCAGCAGCCTGTCTCGCCGTGCCTGCAATATTCAAACGCCGTTTTTTGTTGAACGTACAAGTCAGCAAAAGTATGGAGGGCCTCCTCGGCGGTAGCATGCTGCTAAGCAAGCTGTCCAAAGTGTTCACACTGTTCTCGCCCGTAACGCTGCTGCTGCTGACGACCGTATCCTGCGCCATCTACGTGTACAATCGAAGGCGTGCCCACATCGTGCGGACGATTGAAAAAATTCCCGGTCCAGCTGGTCTGCCCATCATCGGCAACACGCTCCAAATCAATGTGGACCACGACGGTGAGTAGACGAACGATGCAATACCGGGCGTGACACACTCAGGGGGAGATGATGTGTTTTTTTTTTGTTGGTTTAAATGTCTCACCATCCTACTATCGCATACGGCCTTGAGGCGCGGTTCGTCTCTAACAGTTCGGCTAAAGATAAAGCTCCAATCAGACTGGTCGCATCGGTGAGGAAACCTTCGAACCGTGCCACTTCCTTGTTACCACAACCTGCTCCAGTTCATTTCCTGCTTTGCGACTCACAAACTCTAACCAGCAGCACAAACAAAACCTCGGGAGGCTGTGAATATTGAGGCACAAATCAACCGAACACCGAACATTTCAAACGCAGCGTCTCCACACACGCACACGTTCACGGGGATGGTAAAGGTTTTCAAAGTCAGTGACATCGTCGTTGCTATTCCTACACCTAATCGCCCTCATCGGGCTATAGCCAGCGGAGTATAGGGTTGGGTAGACCGTCGGCAGCATCCCAAAAGCAACGAACGAAACGATATTTTGTACAGCATGAATGGCATGCTGATGTTTTATCTGTCTGACTCTTTAGGCGAAGCGTACAAACGAGCTTCCCGAGCAAACGATTTGCATTTCAAATTGTGCCAATCGATCGAGAGGGAAACACAGCATTTTTTAACACGCCTTGTTCTCATTCGTTGGCTAGTTTTGGGGCACGTAACATAATATAATATTATGTTGTTGTTTTTTTTTTGTGTGCCAAATGCTGTAACTAACTGATGTTTTTTTTCTTAATTTCCTTTTTCTTTCAACTGTACAAATAATGTATAATATAGTGTTTTTATGTTGGAAACGAGCAAAATAATAAAAGTCGAAAAATACGCACTAACATATTACGAAAGACTTGCGCCAAAAACAAGCGACGAACCCACTTTTTCCCCACACGATTGCAATCTTCCGGTACCGAAGCAACGCGAACCGGGACGTTCGAACTGAACCGCGTGTGGTGGTCAAGGTGAACGCAATTACGCTGCACTGTCTTCAAGTGTACTTGAAAACATGTACACTCACCACCCAGTCGCACGTGCTCGCACGTTTCAAGTTGAATGATTTCGAATTTTCACTGTCAGGGTAAATTGGCGTCCTGGCTGTTCTCGGTACGCACGCTCTGTACACGCACACGAGCGCATGGTCCGGTAAAATAGAAGGGCCACAATTTCGAAAGCAGCCAACGGGGACTGCTTCATATCGGTGTTACGGTGTCGCCGCATAACATATGTCCGTGTCCGTCCGCTCACCACCGTATGCATCCACGCCTTTCAGCCTGCCCGAAACTAAACGAGCCGTTCGAACGAATCGATTGCATAATTGGGCCAGCTGGCTGTAGTAGTAGTAACAGTGGTTAAAAGACGCAAAGAAAACCTAATCACTTTTCCTACTTTCGGCCACACCGGTCATCGGTCCATTCATTCAAATGCGATTCGTACAACTTTTGGAACTTTCGTAAGATCTTGCCAGATCTCCCGCGTGTCTGAACCATACGCAACCACAGTAACGGGTTGCTTTTTTGTCTGTGTGTGTGTGTGTGTGTGTGCGTTGTAGAGGAAAGAAATCGAACAAATGAAACTATTCGGTTACAACAAAAAAACAACAACACGCTTCAAATACCCCAACAGACTAGATTACAATTTATCTTGCCTTTTTCCAGTTTGGTAGCTTTCTGCGCATAAGGGAGAGCTCGGTGAAGGGGTGAGCGTTGCCTCACTCTTCGCACATGCCTCTTTGCTTCTTTTTGATCGATCACTTGTCGAACGAAGGCTCGCAGTCTTTAGCCCAGTCGCTTCCCTTCTCCATTGCAGCATCCTGCGAGCCAGGGTTTTATGACCTTCTCCTAACGTCTACCTATTTTGGAAGGAAGCCAAGACCTTAGGAGCAGAAAACAACTGGTGACATAATAGCTTACCCATGGTGCGGATGAAGGTTGTTTTGACGTTTTTGAGAAAGATTAAATCCAGATAAAATGCGGAACGGTGTCGTTTCTAAGTAAGTGTTCCCCACTACCAGCTCCGGCTAGCACTGTCCGGCTAGCAAGAAGTTAAATAACCTTAAAAGGTAAAAATAAATTAGAAAACAAATATATATATTAAATATTTATAACAGTATCACAGCACGATCAAACATCTGATGGCGATTCATGGATGGTGTTGTTTCACTAATTCACCACCGGTGCTGTATTTTCAAACGATTGTTGCAACGTAAACGCCAACCCCCCAAAAGCGTGGCAGTGGCATCGACCCGTTCCGGAGCAAATCTTTTTAAAATGCCATATGGCGGCCGGTGATCGTGGCACTGGTCTCAATAGAAGCGGTTAGTTCACTCACGTTACCGGCAACACAAAAAAAAACTCTATTGTGTCTTTGTGGCGGACACACGCAACACGCATTTTCCCAGCATTTTCTTTTCTCAAGCCCGATGTCGTTCGCTGGTCAGTTGTTGCACAATGCTAAGGTCTTTCACCCGCCAACAAATCCCACACAACGCAAGAAAGTCAGACAAAACACGATGAAACGGTGTTGCAAAGGATGTGCGGGCTAGAAGTGTTAAGATGAAGCTGTATTAACATTTTCGAAACAGTCATGCTCTGACGCGATAACCTTCGCGTGCATCTTGCAAGTTGAACAACCCGTAAAGGGTCACATTCTAAAACTAAACTTGACGAAATCTGAAATCTTAATCACGTCCAGTGTCAAAATGCAGAACAGCAAACGTGCGTTTTAACACCAAACCGAACAACACAAAACTAATCAAATCAAGACAAACTAAAACGAATGCGGAAATGGGTAAAACCTGCCGATAGTGCGAACCGTACAGACTGGAACTAAGTTTTGTTGCTTGTATTCACTCTCAACGTAGAACTTTTTTCTGTGGTAAAACTAGATTTGCGTCAATCTGAGCGTGAGCTTCCAGATTGCTAATTTCCGTGTTCCAAATTCATTTATATGGTTTAATTTCGATCGTATTACAGAAATTTTCAACCGCATCATCGCTATTCGGAAGCTGTACGGAAGAATGCAAGGGTTCAGCAGAGCCTGGAACGGTCCATTGCCGTATGTGATGATCTCCAAAGCGAGCGCTGTTGAGGTAGGTATAGGAGTGTGATACTTAAAATGTTTTTTACTTTGTTCTTTTTCTTAGCCTAACGCACTTATAGGATATATTATACTGCCGACAATGGTTTCTTCTTCATCGTCTTTCGCTTTAAGCACTCAAGAGATCATGGCCTACCACTACTGGCTACCTTGACTTAGTCCAACCAGCGATAGACAGACAGTTCTGCATACTGATAATGGCTTAATAGACTTATTTATACAGAGCATCTACCTCTCGTCGAACGGATCGTTTCAAATCAAACAGTCTTAAAAATCGATAAAGGTCAACATGTAAAGAAGCGTTTTCAATCAATAATCGCTAAACATCCTCTTCCTAGCATCAAAGCTGTGTGTGGCATGCATATTTCGGATGTGAAAAAAGAGGAAGTGTAGCAAAACCTTCAGCTAACCGATTCGATCATGACCTCGGCATTGTTTCTACGCGCTTGGTTGATGTGATAGCCACGATGGCGCTAACAACGCCCTTACCTCCTTCCAAATCTGCCGCCTGCTTGTCAATAAAAGCATTAGAGGTCACCTCAATACACCTGGCCAGAGCACAAAGCAGTTCGATTAGAGGAAAACGGAAAACACGGCGTCATGCGCAGCCTGCTACTACTTCATATCATGCTGCAGGAAAGCGTTCATACGTGCAATAAACGAATTGAGCTATCGTAAATTTTGGCTATCGGTGATTGAAAACAACACAAAAAAAACGCTAATGGATTACGTTTAACAACCTCCGTACACTTTTTCCGCTTGTATAGCAACAAGCGCGCACTTGTGTGTCCCTGGTACGTGTTTGCAAGCAAACAGCACTGAATGGGCCGAGCTTTAAAATCGAGAAAACCCATTACAGGACTGCTTGGTACCGTTTCCGGCCTTTATGTTTGTATGTGTGTTTGGTAGCTTAAAATGTATGCACAAGTTAGTATTCCGCACTGGAGAAGAGTATTTTTAAGGTAACCTCACCATCATCATCTGGAACTCAACGGTTTGTTCGGAGGTATGCTCTAAACCTCGTACTCGTCGGATTATAACATTCTTGCTAAAACAAAAAGAAAAAGATTCTATTAATACATGTGAACAAGAAAACAGAAACTTGTCCTGAGTTTGTTTTCACCATACTCACAGCGAAGGTGATCAATGATAAGTTTGCTTTCGGCTGCATTCTCCTCGTAGCGTTAAAAATCGTGGTAACGCTAGTCACCTTCTCGAAGCTTCTCGGCGTATTCTAAACTTAGAGAGATTTGCCCACTAATACACAGCGCGAAGTATACGGCAGTGGAAGAGAACACACAATTACACGCCGATCACTGAACCGATGCACAATCAAACGCTGGATCTAACAGGAACACCGATACAAAAACATTGATAACACTGATACAGAAGATGTCACAGTGAATGATACACACAAACTTCACACCCATCAAGACAATGTTCACTGCGCTTTGTGCAGATGGAATCGAGCAAAACACGTAAACAGCACTAGTTACAGCAACTTCATTTACTATAAAACACGCAATTCATTAAAACACGGATAGCCGCTGTATAAAACTGATCGCACTGTCAACTGCCCGGTGAAATGGTTTCGCTGAATTGAGTATGAAAAAAAATTAATGAACTCATACTAAATACCGTCTTTCCCTTTTCTTGGGCAGCGCTATCGATTTGAAGGTGAAAGAAAGTGAATCTTTTCTGTAGTTCTGGTTTTCTTGTACCATGGTCAAGTTTGCAAAAACAAGGTTTTTTTTCTCTTTTTTTATGATATTTCTTCCGCCTTGTGTAGAATCATGTGAAAGATTCGGAAACTTTTGCATCATTAACATTTTTGATTCCGAATTTTACCAAAACCGGTTAACACACATTTTGTCTTATTCTACACTCTTTTCTATACAAACGCATCGTTGGATGGTTGGTGATTGTATGTATTTGTGGTTGTGGCTCATCTACAGAGTAGCAAGCTAGTAACATAAATGTCCGTTCAAACCCGTCTAAACGGTGTGTAGCAGAATGTTTTCTTCGCATCGTTGATATCCGGTGTCTGATTTAGTTTTTTTTTGTTCTTCTAAAGAGTCCGTCTTATTGGCATTTTTGAAAATCTAGTGAAAGTTATCTCATGAAACTGGCATCATTTACCGGGATCAGGTAAAACAAACCATTCTTAATCACACTTCATTAAGTAGCGTTCATCGCTCGATTGTGCCTAATTTTATCAACAACAAAAGCAAAATGAGAAGCCATGTTAACGATTGTACTGTAACTGCGCAACAAAACTCGACACGATTGGCGGTCATTTGATGGGGTATACGTCTTTGCCGGATGCCGATTTCGTTAAGCATCGTTGACTGGCTTCATTATACATTTATTTATCTCTTGACCACTAGCTTTTGGGCCACCAAGCGTCACACCGAGCTACCTACAGTTCTCTAAAAAAAAAACATTTTGTTTAATGTAATCTGTACCAATAGTGGTCGATTAAAATGGTCGGTTTCGATTACGCATTCACGCGATTATGTTGCAAAAGACTTTGCAACTTGACAAACCGCATTAAAAAAAATGTTCCGAACCCGAATAACATGATTTTCATTTGTTATCGGTATGAAAATGGTTTGAAGCAATTAACACGAAAATACATGAATTATGTTGTTTAGTAGAGACTAGAAAGAGAGGCGGCCCGGTGGTGTATCCGATAGCGGCGCCGGTCTACACACGGCAGGATCGCGTTTCGAATCCCAGCGGACCGCCTCCCCGTACGCAGAACTGACTATTCAACTACGGGTAAAACACAAATCATAGAAAGCTAGAAATAGCAGGCCAAGACCCACAGAGGTTGTAGTGCCAGAGAAGAAGAAAAAAGAGAAGAAGAATAGACTGTCAATATTTAAAAGAAAAAACAATACAAACTCATCTGATCAGAACCAACAATACCAGTAACACGTAATCGCAATCGTAATTTACACACTCAAACACGCTCGAAGTTGGATGGGATTTAAAATACAGAAAATGACTTCTACTACGCGTCAGCGTGTGTGTATGTGTGTTTTAGGGTTTTGTACTGTAAATATCAACCTTCGAAAAGTTGCATAAGAAAATGCCGATTAAGGCAACAATACGACAACAAAAAAAAAACCATACACGTGTCACCTTTCAGTTTTGGGGCAGAAGCGAAACAAAATGGAAAAAAGAAAACCACGTCCTCGGATCTAAAAATGCCCGATTGCCCGTCTCTTTTTATTGCCAATCAACGCAACCTGTAGAAACCTTTCCGCTAGAGCCAGACCGGACAGTCCTAATGGTGTTCAAAGTATGGATAGCTTACAAATAACGATCCCTGTGAACTGGTCTGGTGACTGGTGTGCAACCTGAAGTTTGGACGCTTTAACAGAAGTTTCGCAGTTCGTAAGCTGTGCTTCTATTTGTATGTATAAGTTTTAGTGATAAAACGCACACATATATTGCCTGATCTTTTCAACCCAATCAGCCGCAGCATATACGGACGGGAAGAGCTCAGATGATTTTAAAGATGATAGTCAACATCTTCATTGACCGTTTGGTGTCACCGCTATTCCACACGACCTTGACGGTTTCAAGATCACGCGTTCAAGACAACCAGTACGATTGTCCATGATATCACGAAACGAAATCATTTCCCACCGTTGATTTAACTTGGTACAGTGCATTACAATCGTTACACATCACATAATTTTTATTTATTTTTGTTTTGTGTATAAGTATCTTGTACATCTTGTACATACTTGCGAAATATGACTTATTTGTTAATCCTTGTAGACAAATTCAATAGTTTGTACATTGATACGAAAGTTCAACGACCCTTCCCCGATGGTATAGTCGAGATTTTCATACCGATAACATCGTCGAACAGACACTCAGGTGCTTCAGTCCTTCTTCTCCAGCAAAAAAAATCTTCCAAATTGAACGTGACACACGCTAATATTTGAGGTAAAAATAATTCCGCAAACAAACTCACTCCTACACCATCCTATGCTGTGCACAACTGTAAAAGAGACATACCATTATTGATACAAATGTACAGAATAGTGTAAATTTGTTTGTGGACAAAAAAAACCACAACAATTGTTGCCTTTCGTGCATAAACCGGAACTAAGTTCTACACAACAAAGTCTCCAGACATAACGTGATGCAGAACGGATGAGGCTAAGCAGGGCGTGACGACTTGCGGCAGTACATCCTCACTGTAACAATATCCTATATCCGGCAGTAAACGAGAATCAGAACAGCAAATTGTCAACAATGTCTGGAACGCTTCTATTTGGCCAGCATTCTTGTGCACGATAATCAATTATAGAGTTTGGCTCGGCCGACCTGTTGCGACTTGGCAAACGATTTGTTTTGTAGATGTTGCGTAATGATGATAATATTGTTGATGTTTTTGTATGTATAAATTATTACTTGTTAAACTAGTGTTTCTCCAATCTGATGTAAAAAAGTGTAAAGCACTGTATCATCAACGGTCAAAACTAACCTTGAATATTTCGAAACTTGATCCCTTTCATAACGCAAAGGCGAAAAAGCACGCTCAAACGTGCTCGTTGCATAGAAACCAGATTACGGAAGTGGAATTTTGATTTTCATCATAATAGATTCGAATTTTAACTATTTTTTATACTACGTTAGCATACAGCAGGTCGATCGCGATAGGAAAAGATAGATCTTAGAAGATTATAGGTCATTCTATTTCGGTGATTTCGGTGGCGGTTCGATCAGAAAGGCGGTGGTAGAGACGGTCCATCTTCTCGTACGCAGAATTGACTATCCATCTAAGTGTAATAGACAAGTCGGAGGAAGAAAGTAATGGCAGGCCTCTCCAAGGCCTTTTAAGGGTGTAGAGCCAGAGAAGATATTTTCAGAACCCTATCGGCATTTTGTTTGGAAATTGATTATCAACTATGTCTTCCTTACAGCGCATCCTTGGTAGCCAGAAACATATAGAGAAGAGCCACGACTATGAGTTTCTGAAGCCATGGCTGGGTACGGGCCTGCTTACCAGCGCCGGCAAGAAGTGGCATCCGCGGCGCAAGATCTTAACACCGGCGTTCCATTTTAAGATTTTGGACGACTTTGTCGACATCTTTCAGGAGCAGAGTGCGGTGCTGGTGAAGCGCCTCGAAGCCGAACTGGGTAACGAGAAGGGATTCAACTGTTTCCCGTACGTGACACTGTGCGCACTTGACGTGGTGTGCGGTAAGTCCGGAGCTCAAAGGTTCAGACTCTAGCTGTCGGTTCTTGATGTTGTTTAAATTTTCATTCTTCACTCTTCCGTCCACTGTAGAAACGGCCATGGGAAGACAGGTGAATGCACAGTGCAATTCCGATTCCGACTACGTGAAAGCTGTGTACCAGTAAGTGGGCAAAACCGGGACGTGTTGTGCTTGGGTCGCTTGCTATTAGCACTGTTTCATTGTGTCTTTGCAGAATTGGAAGTATCGTGCAAAATCGGCAGCAAAAGATTTGGCTACAACCAGATTTCATCTTTAAGCTAACGCAGGACTACAAGGACCACCAGAAGTGTCTCAGTATACTGCACGAATTTTCTAACCGCGTCATCCACGAACGGAAGGAAGAAATCCGGCGGCAAAAGCAGATTGACGACAAGAACAACAACAACGCGAATCGGAACGGCGACGCGAACCAGGACGGTAACAACAACAAGGACGACTATCTCTCACACGAAGAATTGGGCCGCAAGAAGCGACTCGCCTTCCTCGATCTACTAATTGAGGCGTCCCAGGACGGTACCTTACTGTCACACGAGGACATCCGCGAGGAGGTGGACACGTTTATGTTCGAGGGACACGACACAACGTCGGCCGCCATCTCGTGGATCTTGCTGCTGCTCGGTACCGAACCCACGATCCAGGACCGAATCGTGGAAGAGATCGATCAAATTATGGGCGGCGACCGCGAACGCTTCCCAACGATGCAGGAGCTGAACGAGATGAAGTATCTGGAGGCGTGCATCAAGGAGGGTTTGCGGTTGTACCCGAGTGTGCCACTTATTGCGCGCCGGCTGACAGAAGACGTCGACATCGATGGGTACGTGCTGCCGGCCGGTACGACCGCCATGATCGTGGTGTACCAGCTCCATCGCAATCCGGAGGTGTTCCCGAACCCAGACAAATTTAATCCGGATCACTTCCTGCCGGAGAACTGCCGCGGCCGACATCCGTACGCGTACATACCGTTCAGTGCGGGGCCAAGAAATTGCATCGGCCAGAAGTTTGCCGTGCTGGAGGAAAAGTCAATCATTTCGGCAGTGTTGCGAAAGTACCGCGTCGAGGCGGTCGATCGAAGAGAGAACCTAACCCTGCTCGGAGAGTTAATTTTACGTCCGAAGAATGGTTTACGCATACGCATTGCACGACGAAACTAGGTAGCAAAATGTGCCCGTAAGATGGACACATCAAGAGAGATGGCTAGCATAACCTAACATTTAGCGTTTGGAGCGTTATGACAATTATGTAAAAGTATGCTTATGAAACTCAGCAAACGAAAACGTTTCGCGAAATTCGTGCAACCGTACAGTGTTGTTCAATTATGAATAATTCAACGCGTTTATTCATAATTTGAACATAGTGCAATGTACTGCTTCAGCTGCCTCCTTCGAAATGGGTTTTTTTTTGGGAATTTTTGGTGTATCGTGTGATTACTCTTCTCGAATTCTTATTGCTCATGTACATACATATATTAGTATATCGATTATACATGTATCGGAACGTATGCCTAGTTAAGTAAGCTGTAATAGTAATGTTTTACATATATCTCATCAACACTGATAATTCTGATAGACGCTGCTATACTATACTAAACAACAATCTTCGACAAACAGTTGGTTTATACAGGACGGTCTCTGTCAGCAACAAATATGAAAAGCAACAGCCAAAGCACTTTGTTTTACATAGCAGCAAATTTTGTGACGCTACGTGATGATACCAATGTCCATGGGATGAGTGAGCTGTACAAGGTTACAATAAGGAAATAATAAAAAATAGCTCTATAATATAATTTGTCACGTTTGAATATTTTTTGCTGTTGGGTTAGGTGGCTATTAGCTGCAAAATTTGACAAAATCAATAACGAACATATTGAAAGACTTAAGTGAGTATTGAGACCCCTGGACCTTACTAAGCGGGTTTGAAAGACTGGATAAGTAAGCAATTTTTTTTTTTTACTTTTTATGTTACTTTCTCTACGCCTAGGCATTGTTCCAACATCTTCGATGATCTTCGACGCTAATCGAAAGTATTCTGATCCTATGCAAATTATCTGCGAATAAATAGACTAAACACTGTTGTTATCCATACGTCGTTTGCAATTACAGCAGCTATTAGCTCTACAACTATGGTCCAGATGGTAATCTGTATATTGTATTGAAGAGATTTGAGAGCTTTTTATCGCCATATTTGACGAGATTATTTAAAATCTTGTTCTCACCTGGAACAGTTCCAACAATTTTGAAGACTCTTTTGGACTATCCTAACCTCGAGTAGTCCTGTCGATAATACTAGAAAGTCATGTCGATGTGCTCATGTGCTATAGTAACCAAATTAATTAAGTACGATACTCTCACGATTAAATTTAATTAATTAAAATCTCTCCCACGATATGTAAGCAGTGCACAGCATGGAACCATGATTAAACGCTCGACATTCACACATTTGGCTGAAATTCTAGTACTAGCTTTTAAAATGACAAGTGGGCATAACGATCCAAATGGTATCAACATTTTTAGGTTTTGGTTAGTTAGGCCAATTTATTCATTCAATTTCTAGTATTTTTTTTTGTTTTGAGTTTGAAGCACAAGAGGCTAGTGAATATGGTATAAGCTTACTTCCTTATCAGGCAAGAAGTCGACGATACGCCATTGTCGCCATACCTCCTTTGTCCATTCTTTTGACATGACTAGCCCACTGGAGCCATGCGAGTTCTATTCGCTGTACAATCGTGAGATTACTTCTATTCGAGATATGAAATTCTACACATAAGGGACCAACACCTTTCTGAGCATCTTCTGAGCATACAGTGTCTGTTAGTTTTATGTTTTCCCGTGCCGCCACTTTTGTGTTCCTCTTTCGTGCAGGTGAACAGACCATTTGTATGTGTACGTCTTACATTACAAATATATGACAAAATTTATTTGGACTATTAGTACCAATTAGTGATGGGTGGATTCACCCGAATCTACCGGTACCGTAATCCACCCGAAGTGGAACCATTTCGTATTCCCAATTTCAACGAGTTTGGGTCGACCAGAAGATGCAGCAGTTGAAAGATGCGAAATCTACTGTAACTCCTTGTTTTTATGCTTTGCAACACCCATCAGTTGGCCCTAACCAACAGGTCGTACTTGCATATGTATTACCCACGCGTCGTTCCGAACACGGTTGCATCCACGGATGGGACTGTATTTCCAAAAAGATAATCCCACATCCAGGTCGATCAGTTAATAGAGTCGTATGATCCTTCACTAGTACAAAAACGCATCTGTGACCGCCTTGCTCGGCCTCCAGAAATCAAGAGATCCTCAAACCAACGATGTCTGTATCATCAGCATATGCCAGGATCTGAATTGACTTATAGAAGATGGTCCCCAAAGTTTCCATCTCCGATCTTCTTGGTCCTTGGTGGTAACAAAGAACTCTAAGAATTTTCCATCCACCGTCACCACCTGGCATATGATATAAATCAACGAAGAAATGGCAATAATGTAACTGTTGCTCCGTCCTTTTCTACAAAAACTGTCGGATAGTGATGTTCTGGTGAGTAGTACATTTTCCTATTCGGACAAATTTCCGATTTAGAATTATTTACGTTACACCGTATTTCATACGCCCTCCCGATCATCTCCTCGTACGCAGGACTGACTATTCAGCTACGGGTAATAAACAAGTCAAGAAAAGCCAGTAATGGCAGTCCAAAACTTTGCAAGATTGTAGTGCCGAAGAAGAAGATGATGATGATGATGAAATTACACTCTTAGATACTCAGTTACACATTTGTTACACTCTAAACTGTCACCCTAATTCCAATCACAATGCATCGACACACTATTCCATAAGCCAGTAATGATTTAATGAATTTCCTGTTCCACTAGCAAACATCGAGTCGGTTGACAAAATATGAGAAGAGGAGGAGATGGTGTCTCAATTTCCCTTAAAAGAAGAAGTTCCCCAATACTAGGATCCTTATACGAGCCACCCATCGAGACCTTAGGCAATCATCTACTCTACCAATAAATAGATAGACTACTGCGGATACTGGCGATATGCTCGTAAATATTCTGTTACGTTTCGAACGACAAAACTGATGTATCGTACCGTTGTCTAGTATATGACTAAAAAAATGGAGACAATTCAGATGAAAATGAATTTTGCGATAACGCGTTTTCAGTAAAGTGATCGTAACTCATTGCCACCATACCGATCGCATCTAATAGACGAAGGAATGCGCAACCCTTGTTAATTGTAGATATAGTTTGTGGAAATATTGATTTATCATACATATTGAACCAATTGTTGAAACATTTATGTAAATAGGTCCTCTTTCAAATACCTACGGTCATTTCGGTTTCAACATACATGCAACGCATATCAGGGGACGTATAGGATGATGTTGAGAGCAATAATTGGAAAATTGTAATATTTTACATGAGTGAAGTCGCAGTAAATCTAGAATATGATGACATACTGTTACGCTTTGACGAACAAAAAACAACAAACATACACACAAGATGATTTCAGAAAACACCACTATATACTAATTATATATGTATTGATAATTTGTATTTGGAGACGTTAGATACTTGGTACAATTATCATTATTTACTAGCAATACGGCAACTCTCGACAGTAGGCCAAGTGCGGGTGATCGTTATGATTACTGTAAGCATGAACTTTGCCCTTTTGTTTTTCGCTGAATTGGAAGCGCCTAACACCGTTAGCTATATAAACGACAGTAATGATTTTTGTTTTGTTCGACCCTATATTAGGGACGTATATTGCACGGGTTTCCAAACCATATGCAAACCGCGAAGATATGACAAAACAAAATAATTGCAGCATGCATCCTATCTTTAGACTGTATGAGCATGATTGTTATGATACCTTAAACTTAAACAAAAAAAAAACAAGACCTTTCTTTAAAACTTTTGATTCTATAGTTGGGAATAACCATAGCCAGCGCATACTTTTATCCATAGTGCTAACTCCATGTTCCGAAAGCAAAACTGCTTTTCGGCATAACCGAACTGCTTAGTAAAGGTATCTTGTTGCTAAAAAACTAAACAGAAAAGTATATAAATGTGTATATAAATATAAATCGCTGCACGAGCAATTCTACATAAACGATTACATAAACGCATAAACAGTTTCATTAAATTAGCCTTGCTTCAATCAAAGCACAGTACATGAATGAACACTATAATATTAAAATGCAAATAAAATAAAAGAAGAATGCATGCTCAATAGACGCCAACAGCGAATAGAAAAAAGGCAAACAAAGATATTGTGTACAATCTGCACAGTCGCTCGACTGTCGCACTATCAAAATTTTCCCTAAATAATATTTTTATGTGAATGAGCGTATGTGTTTTATGTCGTATAAAACTACCATGGAGGATAATCGGTTGTGAAAAACGGATACTTCGTGCACACTTTTACTGCGTTCGCAGTTTGTTTGGATCGTGGTAATGCGAGGGCGCTACGCTTGGGTGTGGCGGTGGCGGGAAGCATCTAACATGCTCGACATTTGATCCCTCGATATCGTTGCTTTTGAGATATTTGTTCAGCACAGCAAATATCTGTGAGTTCAGCACTTGGAAGCGACGGATGCGATCGACCATGCGCTTCAGATTCTACCAGAGAAAAGGGAAATCAGATATGTGTGTGGGTTTAATACATAAAAAACGACCGAAAGATTAACTCTATTTTAGATACGTACGATTCCCTTTACAGTGTCATCCTTGCCATCCACGCGTTGCACACGTAGTATATGGTAGCAGAAATCGAGCGCTTCAATTTTTTCAGCAGCACGATAATGGTGCAACCAGCCCAGTGCAGTCCTTCGCCGAAAAGTTCTCTGTTGGAAATAAAACAAAACAAGCATTCGCTATATAACTAGGACAAACGATTTTTCTGCGACAACAAACATGCTTCACAATACATACTCAACCATGTATTCCGTTCCAGCGACCGGTATACAGTACACAAACTGTAGTGCCGACCAGAGCCGGTGAAACTCGGAACATTCGTCAATGTTCATCACGCCGTTGATCGGTGGCGGACCCATCCAGATCGGGTCGTCCAGGAATGATTTAACGCGCCCGAGAATTACTTCGAAAATGCTCAATCCACAACACAAACGCTCGCGTGTCAGCAAATCACCCTCGCGGGCAATCATTGCTTGCTGAAATGTGAAAACAAAACATACGCAAAATTAAATTGTATACACAAGCAATAGGTTATAGCAGCGTATCCCGAAGATTTTAGACATTTCTATCTATTCTATTTTATGCATTTTGTATTATAACTTATTTAATCCCATGCAGTTTCACTGAGTGATTTGTATTTCTGTTAATTTATTATATCTCAAGATGGTAAGGTGACACACATGCACAATAAAATAACAAATCTAGCTGAAATTTTACCAACACATGATGTGCATCGTTTTACATGGAAGAATATTATCCAAATATACGGCCAAGACGGGATTCGATCCGCGTCTATTTTAAAAAGGTTATTTATTTAGCACTTTGACAATCAAAAACGGCAAACATTTGACTTTAGAAATATGTAAAATAAATACGACAAATTAAACCAAATGATAGGTAAAAATAAATAAATACACAATAAACAAAAATTATAATTATAATGCTTATTATAGTTTTGTTATATTTTAAAATCTCTGCTAATGGGGTAGAATCCGAGACCCCGTAAAGGGTGACATAGGCTCTCCTACTCAACTCCTATTCCGTCACGTCCCCGTCGTGCAGAGTGGTAACCTGCTTCACCGTATATCCAAGCTTGGGTAAACGGGCCAGTCCCAACCCCTTGGGCGGATGGTGGAGCACGGCTGAACAGGAGGGGGATGGGCAGACTGGGTAACCAGACTGCCTGAACGTCGGGTGGGTTACCAGACGTAAAACCCAACCACCACGAGGCCCTCCAGAGGTACTGGGGGCTTGAGCGCAGGGCCAGTCACCCTGCCTCAAGTATCATACTGACTACGGAAAGTTACAGTTACAGGTCTCGGATTTTAGACCCCCGCACCGCCCCCGGACTACGATTAATATGGGCTCATGGAACGTACGCACTCTCTACAGAGCCGGAGCCTTGAAGCAACTCGATGACGCCCTAGCCGCACTGAACATGGACCTTGTAGCACTGCAAGAGATTCGTTGGCTAGGGAATGGTGTGCATAACAGGCGTGGCAGCAACCGCTACGACATTTATTATAGCTGCCACGACCGCCACCACATGTTCGGAACGGGTTACGCCGTAGGTCCCCGGCTGAAATCCGAGATCATCGGCTACAAGGCTATCAACGATAGGCTATGCACCCTGCGCATGCGAGGCAGATTCTTCAACATCAGCCTCATTAACGTTCACGCCCCTACCGAAGACAAGGACGAGGAGGATAAAAACAAAAAAAATCAAGACTGCCTCCTATTCAATCTGGCGCAACAGAGGGCCATCCGAGACTCGGAGGTGGAAACTTCGGGGACCATCTTCTATAAGTCACTCCAGATCTTGGCATACGCTGATGACATAGACATCATTGGTTTGAGGCTCTCCTATGTAGCAGATGAGCTCATTTGGAATCCCGGCCAAGCTTACCAGGCTTGTACGTATGACGATGACCAACATCATATGCCAGGTGAAGGTGGATGGAAAACTCTCAGGGCCCTTTGCTACCACCAAGGGTCTGCGCCAGGGAGACGGGCTTGCTTGCCTCCTATTCAATCTGGCGCTAGAGAGGGCCATCCGAGACTCGGAGGTGGAAACTTCGGGGACCATCTTCTATAAGTCACTCCAGATCTTGATGACATAGACATCATTGATTTGAGGCTCTCCTATGTAGCAGAAGCCTACCAAAGGATCGAGCATGCGGCAGTAAACCTCGGGCTGGAGATCAACGAGGCAAAAACCAGCGAAACCCTCTTAGCCGCGTTCGAGAGGAAGATGCTCAGAAGGATTTTTGGCCCCGTATGTGTGGCAGGACAATGGAGGAGCCGCTACAATGACGAGCTCTATGAGCTGTACGGTGATCTTACCATCGTGCAGCGAATTAGGCTCGCCAGGCTCCGGTGGGCTGGTCATGTCATGAGAATGGCACCGGACGACCCAGCCCGTAAAGTCCTTTTAGGCCGTCCACATGGACAGAGGAGGCGTGGTAGACCCAAACTGAGATGGAGTGATGGCGTAGATGCGTCCGCCAAAACGGCCGGGATATTGGATTGGCAGACGACGGCGCTAAACCGTAAGCGGTATCGAGGATTGTTGCAGCAGGCCAAGACCGCGAAGCGGTTGTAGCGCCTGATAAGTAAGTAAGTAAGTATATTTTAAAATCAACCATACGTGCCGAAAAAAGGAAGCGTTATTATGATTGTATTACAAGCAAACAAAATTGCGCCTAAGAAAAAATAGCAAAAGTATAAAAAAAACAGTAAAACGGCGTGTTTTGTCATTCTAGTAAACCTATTAGTAAAACATTTTTACCCATCTCTTCAAGATTTTGTTTAATTTTAAATATAACTCACATATGTTAAACGTCACACCACGATTCCAAATATTTTTGAGAAACCGTAAAAAATACTGTATTGATTAAAAAATAGCTGGGATAACAACAGCAAACCTTGGGACGAATTTAAAAATATTTAAGAAAATGCACAAAACTCCGGGATATCCTATTATATCAAATAAAGTGGATTCACAAACTTACCTTAGCCGTGCCCAGCTTTTCCACATTTGGCACTATCTGCAGCGATGTTCAACAACAAATTAGAGACAAGCTATCTCACAATTGGACAATGGACAATGGAGGAGCCGCTACAACGATGAGCTCTATGAGCTGTACGGTGATCTTTCCATCGTGCAGCGAATTAGGCTCGCCCGGCTCCGGTGGGCTGGTCATGTCATGAGAATGGCACCGGACGACCCAGCCCGTAAAGTCCTTTTAGGCCGTCCACATGGACAGAGGAGGCGTGGTAGGCCCAAACTGAGATGGAGTGATGGCGTAGATGCGTCCGCCAGAACGGCCGGGATATTGGATTGGCAGACGACGGCGCTAAACCGTAAGCGGTATCGAGGATTGTTGCAGCAGGCCAAGACCGCGAAGCGGTTGTAGCGCCTGATAAGTAAGTAAGTAAGTATATTTTAAAATCAACCATACGTGCCAAAAAAAGGAAGCGTTATTATGATTGTATTACAAGCAAACAAAATTGCGCCTAAGAAAAAATAGCAAAAGTATAAAAAAAACAGTAAAACGGCGTATTTTGTCATTTTAGTAAACCTATTAGTAAAACATTTTTACCCATCTCTTCAAGATTTTGTTTAATTTTAAATATAACTCACATATGTTAAACGTCACACCACGATTCCAAATATTTTTGAGAAACCGTAAAAAATACTGTATTGATTAAAAAATAGCTGGGATAACAACAGCAAACCTTGGGACGAATTTAAAAATATTTAGGAAAATGTACCAAACTCCGGGATTATATTAAATAAAGTGGATTCACAAACTTACCTTAGCCGTGCCCAGCTTTTCCACATTTGGCACTATCTGCAGCGATGCATACTTCGCCTCCAACCGTTTCTGTTTGCTTTCCGGCTTCTCGCCGTCCTTGCAGAACGGCCTGGGCAGAATGTTCTGGAACGGTGCGGCATGCAGCAGATCGCAAACCTCCTCCTGCGACAGAGCCTGCTCAATCAGCAAACAGAACAGCAACGAGTTACCCATCTCCCGGAACGACTGGAACAGTTCCGTTTTCGCATCCGGATACTGCACTATGTCGACGAGATGGGCCTGATAGTAGCTCAGCACTCCGGGCGATCCGTAATCGCACAGCGGCAGCTTGCAGCACTTGGGCATCGCGGACATTAGCGTCTTGGTGAACTGAAGCAGATTGCCCTGCACTAACGGTTTCACGATGTCCTTCAGTATGATCTCCATCACAACCGCAATGCCCTGATACCCGAGCAGGCGACAGATCGCATGGAAATGGGGTGCACCCACAAATCCATTGTACTGACTGTACTGTGTCGAGTAGGCCGCGTTCAAAGGTTTCGAGCCCCACAGATAGTAGTGCGACATGACCGGTGCCTTATCGCGCGTAATCGGTCCGGAAAATGCAATCTGAAGCTTGTTCCGGACGAAACGGTTCGTCGCGGCATTGTAGCAATAGTTGGCGAGAAAATCGTAGTTCAGCTCGACAAACACGTGCAGCGTGATGCGCCCGTACGGTGCAAGCACATTGTGATTAGCTTCCTTCAGCATTGCATCGAAATCGTCCAGCGCTAACCACTTCGAGAGCAGCTTGTGGCAAAGCTTGTTCACCGACAGTAACGCTTCCAGCTCTACCACTCCGGTGATGTCACTCGCCTCGAACCGACAAATCGCCAGCTCCAAGCTTTTCTGCATGTCGGCATTGATGCGCTGCGTGATCAGTTTGTTCAGATCGATCGAGCGACCAAGTAACTGGACGTGCCGCTGCTTGAGCAGCGTTTCGTACCGATTGTTGCGTGGATAGGATTGGAAGTTAAATCCCAACACTTCGCACTCAACGCGGAACCGTTTGTCCAGATAGATGCTGCCTGCCAGCTGCTTGTAGTGGGCAAACACCTGCTCGCTTAGCTTGTAAACGAACTGATCGAAGCACAGATTCACCTCGGCCTCTACCTCGTCGTAGAGGAACTGCTTACGGAAGATTGTGAGCGCGTACAGGGCCGAATCGTTGTACAGATCCAGTGGGTATAGCACGTACTCCATCATCGACGGTTCCTTGGTGCGCAAAATGTGATCCGTTAGTATCCAGGGCATGGACATTTCGATCGGGAATTGGATACGCTTTTCCATCGTAATCAGATCGCTACACTCTTCGTTGTGTTGATGGCGCACCGTACATTTCTTTAACATCGGTAGAAAATAAACGATCAGTTAACTTAAAGGATTTTATACATATTTAACTATTACTAAATAATAGGAAATGGCTACCAATACGGCCAGCCTTCCAGAAAATATTGTACGCTTTTGTATCATAATTTGCACAAACTACTGAAGAAGCATGAAATAATATCCCAAGAAATATAAGAATTCGATTAAAATAATTAAAGATCCCTTCTGCATCGAACACACTCCTTTTTGTGCGTTATGAAAATCGGTTGCGGTTGGTATACCTTGTAAAAGTTTGAATAACAATTAATCTATCACTACACAGCGTATAAAATTCCATACGAATTATATTTTCGATATGTATAAGCTGTTTTCAACAATATGTTTGGTCATGTTTTTCAGTTAAATTAAATTATTCAACCTGACAATCGCTCATCAGAGTCAGAGTCGCTCATAAGCAAGCGTTATTGTGCTTGTTTATTGCAAATATCCTTAGAAGGGATAAACGGAGCAGCAACATTTCAAAATTTCTCTCATAAAGGATTCTAAATTCCTCAAGAAACAACAGAGATCTTACAAAAAAAAAACAGAAAATAACAAATTGGCCAACAGAATTGTGTTTGACTTCTAAACGTATCAAATTTCATACGCAGTGCATCTACTATATTTTTTTCTAAAAGTACTTCTTTATGTTTTCTTTGTTTCTCAATAATCCTGAGATGTTTTACAATCAACTTTTCTCAAAGGATTAATTTTTATGATTACGATGTTCATTTAATGCACAAAAAAACAAAAGAAGTTCTTTACCTAAAAGAGTAGATACTGATCGATATGTCTAAATTTGTGAATCGTGCGTAAGACCACGTCCATGGGACATATGGCCAAAGTTGCCGGTCCACAACTATAGAGGTTTTGCGTCAACAAATCCAGGAAGCAACGCAGGAAGGCCCAGGAAGCTGGATTCTTGTGCCGTATCGTGGAATACCTCAACAACAGACGAAAAAATAGGTCAAGCACCATGTTTTTCGTAGCAAAAATGGAAATATTTGATGAACAAACGAGTTAGGGCTGATTTTTTGTATTTACTCAATGCTAAATTTGTCATACACGATTCTCAAACATAGAATCTGTAAACACGAAGCTAGAGGTGCATATGTTGTTCCATGGAATGAAATACACATGCAAAGCAGTGCTGCCTATCACACATTCAGTTATAGAGGTTTTGTGTCAACAAATCCAGGAAGTTACGCAGGAAGGCCCAGGAAGCTGGATTCTTGTGTCGTATCGTGGAATACCTCAACAACAGAAGAAAAACTAGGTCAAGCACCATGTTTTTCGTAGCAAAAATGGAAATATTTGATGAACAAACGAGTTAGGGCTGATTTTTTGTATTTACTCAATGCTAAATTTGTCATACACGATTCTCAAACATAGAATCTGTAAACACGAAGCTAGAGGTGCGTATGTTGTCCCATGGAATGAAATACGCATGCAAAGAAGTGCTGCCTATCACACATTCAGTTATATACAGTGAGCCAATCGCAAATCCGGACACCTTTAATTTGAGCAATTGTCTAGCTTTGCGATCGATTTTTGCGTACGGGAAACAAATTATTTTTTCTTATCAGTTCTTCTTTGGACACCTTCCAACAAAGCAAATGCAAAAAAAAACGATTAAAAAAATGCCTCACCACAAGCATCGGCCGACGACCCAGTGACGTCACGGACACCACCCCGTCGACCGAAGCACGAAAGTGACCGAGTCAGCGACGGACCAACCCGCCGACACAGCATGGAACATCCGGCTGCGCTGAAGCTGTTGCAAAGGAACTGTTGTTGGATTACCGGTGGAGCAATCG
Organism: Anopheles maculatus; assembly: GCA_002091835.1. Lineage (NCBI taxonomy): Eukaryota > Metazoa > Arthropoda > Insecta > Diptera > Culicidae > Anopheles > Anopheles maculatus. The sequence goes on along the minus strand of KZ062464.1, from coordinate 55,786 downwards.
ATCAAATCGATCGAACAATAGTTCAGTTCATAATTGTAACTCGACGGAACAGGACGCGCCTCAAGTGTTTGCAATAAAAGTTTTTTTTAGTGTTGGGTAAATCTGATTCAGATTCATGAATCTGAATGAATCTTTTAACTGAATGAATGACTCTGAATCCCTATTATAAAGATTCATGAATCCCCAAAGATTCTTGAATCCTCAAAGATTCATGAATCTTCAAAGATTCATGAATCCTCAAAGATTCATGAATCCTCAAAAATTCATGAATCCTCAAAGTTCGTGTATTCTCAAAAATTCATCACTTTACGTATTCTTTACGCTTTTTGATTTCAATTTTAACTCGTTCGTAGATAATAATCGAGCTGAATCTGAATCTTTGAGGATTTATGAATCTTTGAGGATTTATGAATCTTTAAGGATTCATGAATCTTTGAGGATTCATGAATCTTTGAGGATTCATGAATCTTTTTGGATTCGACTCATGAATTGAATGATTCTTCACTGAAGATTCATATGAATGACTCTTTTGATAAGATTCATTAAGCACAACACTAGTTTTTTTTTTAAGTCAAACCGTGGCGTCCAATCCATAACTATATATGGGATTGTTTTATCTTTTAACTGAATGAATGACTCTGAATCCCTATTATAAAGATTCATGAATCCCCAAAGATTCTTGAATCCTCAAAGATTCATGAATCTTCAAAGATTCATGAATCCTCAAAGATTCATGAATCCTCAAAAATTCATGAATCCTCAAAGATACATGAATTTTCTAAAATTCGTGTATTCTCTAAAATTCATCACTTTACGTATTCTTTACGCTTTGTGATTTCAATTTTAACTCGTTCGTAGATAATAATCGATCTGAATCTGAATCTTTGAGGATTTATGATTCTTTGAGGATTTATGAAACTTTAAGGATTCGTGAATCTTTGAGGATTCATGAATCTTTGAGGATTCATGAATCTTTGAGGATTCATGAATCTTTTTGGATTCGACTCATGAATTGAATGACTCTCCACTGAAGATTCATATGAATGACTCTTTTGATAAGATTCATTAAGCACAACACTAGTTTTTTTTAAATGAGTGTCTTTTGGAACAACAAAAAACACACTATAATCCCCAGGTAATTCAGTGCAGCACCATTTTACGTTTGCACGCTACGTTTGTATTTCTTAACACATAGTATATTGTGATTGAGAGTGATTCTATTTAACAACGTCTTTGGCTCTACAATCAGGAGATGTCTTGGCCTGGCTTTCTTGGATTTCGATTTACTTGCGCCTAGATATTCAATCATGCGTACGAGAAGACGGTCTGTACGGGATAAGAGGTGAATGAGGTCTCTAAGACCTAAAGCCTCTATAAATAAATGGAAAAAAAGGTCTGTACGGGATTCTATAACTGGTCATACAATATGAAAACATGGACCAATACTCGTTGCTGCTCAATTTTTGTTGATTGGTTAAACAAAATTATGCATTTCGATAGTAGCAGCGATAAACAGAGATGCAGGTAAATGATGTAGTATTGCATTTCAATGATCAAATAAATTTACTAACTAGCAATACGGCCAGGCCGTTCTATATGAATAAAACAAAAAACTTACTAACTAATATACTACTTACGTTCACTTTTCTACCCATCGTCATTTCTAGATAAAACTCTCGGTACCACAGCTGCGACAGATCGCAACACTTCTGCAATGTTTCACTGAAGCTAAGCAAATATGTCCAGTAAAACGATGCCTTGTGGAATGCATCGATCTGCGACAGGCAGGACCCATCGATATCCTTCCGCAGCGTACGCTTGCCGCCCGATTTGTCCGCTATCAACGATTCCAGCATCGTGCGCACCATGTACAGCTGCGTGGACGATGGGCCCACATTCAACCGTGGCACATTGATCGCGAATCCACTGTCGGGGTCCTTCTTACCCTTCAGTGCCGGATCCTGCGATGGTTCCGTGCCCTTCTGCCAGTCGGCACACGTTTCCCGCACGGACATCACGATCGACCGGATAAGATCCTTCTTGTTCTTGACCGCCTTTCGCAACGGTTCGCGCAACACCAGCTGCACAAAGTCTTGCAGCTCTGCGTAGATGCTGCGCCGTATCGCTTCGCACAGAACCGTTTCTATACGTGCCATCAGTACCTGCAACCCTTTGATCATTGCTATCACCTCGATCAGGGCAAACTTTTCGTCCTCGGAGTAGTTGTAGCGCGTGGCCCGCTCATACTCTTCCGCCTCGGCCGGACACTCCTTGTTCTGGTGGTGATCGGTCGGGTGTAGCAGCTTCCACGAGTACAGCTCGGTAACGACCGATGTCCATTCGGACAGTAGTTGCAAACCCCGCAATGCTAGATCGGCGGTAGATTTATTTTCCGCGTCCGTCGCGTTATCTTTGTACGTGGTCGTTACCTCGTTGCTGTAGCGCGACAACTCCGAAATGTACTTCACGTGATCTTCCCGTATCGTCGGCAGATGCACCATCAGGTCCGCCTGGGGACTGATCGCGGTTGAGCTTGACAGTGGCCATTTGCTCGGATCAAAGTGTTTACTGCGCTTGATATAGTTGAACGGGGCAATCTGCATATCGCCGAACAGTGGCACCACCTCCAGGTTTTTAAAGATACGATCGATCCGGTCGAGCCGCAGCTTCTTCTTCTGATCTAGCTTGTTGATGTTGCAGATTTCTGAGTCCATCAGAAACAATCCAAATCCCATCACCTTCACCAGCATGTGCTTCTCTTCCGGTGTCATGTACATCTTTGAATCGTACATGTGCACGCAGATGTTTACCACCTCGGACAGCAAGTCTTCGTAGCCCGCTATCTTCTCGAGTGTATCCTTTACCGTGTCGCGAATTTTGTTTTGCGTCGCCAGAAACATGGACAGATTCTGCGACTCCTGCAAACTGTGCGAGTCCGTCATCACCTTGAGAAATTGAGCCGCACGGCGGTACGTGCTGTAATCGTTCTTCACGCTCGATTTCATGTTCTTCAACTCATCCAAAACCGCAAACATGTTGATAAACTTGCCAAGCGTCAGGAGATACGCTTCCGATACGAAATCTTTGCGCTTTTCCGCATGACACAATCGTTTCACTTCGCCAGAGAATGCTTCTATCGCTTTGCGCTAAAATACAAATAACAATAAAAATCGTAAAAAGAAAAATAGTAAAAAGAAGGATAGTTGCATTATTCTATAAATTTCTTTCTCGTAGCGCTGCAAACACTAACAGCCGTTAATTCACAATTGATTGTTTGGTTTGGCAATGTGTTGAGTGTTGGTTTTGATTGATGAAATTGTGAACGGAAATATACGCACGACAACGAATGCTTACTTGAAAGTACATGAAGTTTAGCAATTTGTTCACTTCCGGGCTAAGCACTTCGACCGTTTTCTCATAGATTTCCACCCGATTTGGCTGCTCGTTCGATTTCGGTTGCGGTATGGCTCGTGAACAGCAGCGCCAGGTATACAGCATAACTGCATGCTTTTGACCCTCATCGAGCAGTTGATTCTAGTTGCAAGCAGAAGGAAACGCAATCAGTTAGTTATCTTTCAACGTACGCACCACACTGGCGGAACGGAAACGGCGCGTGGCATACCACACTTTATGTTCATGCTTCAGCACATCTCGATCCACCATTCTATCTATACCAACCAGGTTTGCGTGAGTAGTCGCTTCCTCGATGTATTTAGCGATTCCCGTCACAAAACCGTTCCGATCCTCGAAGTTTGTATCGAAGTTTGCTTGATACACCACGGAACAGGGCTGTGCCTCTATGCATGGCTGCTCGTCTGGCAGGGGCAGTTCGTCTAGCACCTCCACGTTGGACAGTGCATCCGCCAGCGTTATCTTTTCCTGCGCCATCGCGTTGATAGTGATGCTGCGAAGCAAACGAAACGGAAACTGTTCGTTTAATTTAATGCACCTTTAGTTTCAATTGTGTATCACCATTTACGCATTGGAGCGTATGCGTGATAGGGTGATATGCACCCCCTTTAAGCCCGTGGATCTAGGTTGTGTTATTGTGTCAATAGAGCTGGCACTGTTGTACAGTTTTTTTTTTTTTGGCAATCAGTACATGTTTTCGTAAGCATTTTAACCGCTTATGCACCACCCATCCAATGATTCAATAGATGCTTACCTTTAGAACCGTGTATGACTAATATTGCCTATGAAGATGATTAATATTGATTGATGATGCTGCACGGTTAACTACATGCAGCAGGACACACCTTCCACTTAGCAATTAAACTAACATTACCCTTGCTTTGCACTTTGTAAAGAACGTAGCAATTCCTTACTTTACTCCACCTATTAAAACACACCCTCCATTCGCCTTTTACGATTGTACACAGATTATTTTTTATTTTCTCTTTGGAATCGCCGTCTACACCAACGCCAGCATTTTACGCTATCGCCGTGTATGCGTGTAGTTGTGATGCCAACTGACAGCCGTCAACGCCTATAAACAGATGCTGACGTATGACTCAGTGAAACGAACTGCAGTGCAAATGTTGGCTTGAAATATTTCAACGATCCGAAAAGCTGTTGAACAACGAGAGCAGATATTGTTTTTTATGGCTTGAATAATTGAAAGAGACCGCGAATGTTTTAAGCGCTTTATAGTTATATTTTTCTCGATTATGTGTACGGAATGCGACAGTCATCAGAGCAATATCTAAGCACAAAAATGTATAAATGTCGTGTAAAATCTCTCTGTCAAAATAGACTGTCAATTGTCAATTTAAAATGGCTGCCGTTTATTTGGAATCCCTCATGGACAACCTCCTGTTTTGGAACTTCAAAAATGTTTTTTTTTTGTACAAACCCCAGCATCCTAGCTAATTCAACAACATAAACGATGCAGAATGTATCGCCTTGCTTTGAAAAGGTTAGAAATTTGAAACTTGCTACAAAAATGTAAGTTAACATTAATGGAAAATATTATACTGGTAGCTGAACAGTGCTTCGTTTCTTAAGTTAAGATAAAAACGTGAAGGTGAGGCGGCAATGAACACTCATTCACATCAGCCGGCTAGCGATGAGGTATGCTTGCTGTGTCAGTTAACCAGCAACGATCGTCACTTTCTAACTGAACGGATAGAAATCAGCAATGGGTCGATCGCAGATGTTATTTGCAAGCATTTCTGGTTGTCGGTAAGATTTTTTCGTGCGCTCAAATTTCATGTGCTTTATACTTATCCTTCCCTGTTGTGTATACTTTAGGAAACCGCTTGCACGGATCGATACATCTGCACTACATGCTGGGACATCATATTTTCCTTTCACCAGTTCTACATCCAAATAGAACGGTTGCATTCCGTGCAAGCTACACCAACCGTTAAACAAGAGCATAATATCACAGAAAACAAACAACCCGACACAACCGAACATCTGGACTGGTTGCAGGAAGAAAGCACAGCGTTTATAAATGAAATCTACGTCAAAGAAAACTATACAGACAGCGACCATGGGTCAGAAATCCCCGATTGCCTCGATGCCGTTAATCAAGAGGAAGAATCAGACAGCGATTCAAACATTCCTTTATCAGTGCTCAAGGAGGAAAACAAAATTACTCGCCGTAAAGCACGTCAGCAGACCAATGAACCGGAAGGTTCACCTACTCCATATCCCGGTGTGGGATTGTCCTTATGCCGTATTAAAGGCAGCACGCTAGAGCTTATGTGCTACGATTGTTTCCGTCAGGCGAACAGTACCAAAACATCACCAACTGTGACCGAAGCACGCTTCACCTTTGCCGCACTGCTGAAACACTATCGCAAAGAGCACAACAAGAATGGTTATGCAGTTTGTTGCAGCCGAAGGTACACACGCAGAAGGTCCTTAAAGATGCATCTGTTATCACACGGCCGAACGGTTGTGTATCGGTGCATTCCCTGTGGTATCAAGTTCCGCAAGCAACAATCGTTGGACGAACACAATTTACTCATCCACACATCGGAGGAGGAAAAGCAGTTCAAATGTGACAAATGCGTTAAATCATTCGCTACCGAACATCTACTGAATTCGCACCGGACGTGGCATGAAAATGTAGCCAAAAAGAATATAAGTTGCAAAATTTGCAATGTATTGTGAGTGTTTTTTTCTTTTGTTCGCAAATGAGAGCAGTGACATTTTTTTGTATTGCAGCTTTACCAGTCAGCCATCACTAGAAAAGCATCGTGCACTGCATCATCCTGCACGGGAAAGCAGTGAAGTGACCTTGACACCAAGTAATACAAGTGGCCCAGAACCCACAGAAGACCAGCTGGTTTCATCGCAATATCGTACGCGCATTTCGGCTACTGAAATCGACGAACAGGAGCAGCTGATCAAACGTCACTGTTTGCTGAACTGTAGCAAATGTGACTACTTCGGGGAAAGTTTCACGATCCTCAAGCAACACGTGATACAGGTTCACAATCAGCGAAGCTGTGATGTGGTGTGCTGCGAGCGCACGTACAGCAAACGCCAATCGCTTTACGAACACTGCCTGGTACACGAAAATCCTAACTGTTTCCGATGCAATGTGTGCGGCAAAAGCTACTCTAGCAGTCGTAGCCTACAAAATCACAAATGGCGCATACATACGCCAGCAGCCGAACGTCCGTTTTGCTGTGACGTGTGCGGTGAAACGTTTGTTAAGGATTATCTCCTTAAGCAGCATCTGATACATCACTTGGCAAAGCATAAAAAGCTAAACCACTGCAACGAGTGTGAACGATCGTTTACGACTGCGACTGTGCTTAAGTGCCACCAGCAGACGTTTCACGGTGGCGGGTTTAACTGGATCTGTGATATATGTGCAAAAGGATTCAACAGTCGCGCGCTGTTTGAAAATCATCGGTTGACCCACTCGGTCGAAGGAAAGTCGCAATTGAAGCATCAATGCGAGCAGTGCAAAAAATGGTACGTTTCACTGAATTTAACCAAACTAACTAAAACACTGAAATAATGTGTGTCACGTTTCTGCATGTTTTTCTTTTCCTTGGTGATTTGTAGGTTAAGAAATAAAAAATCATACCAGCAACATCGGATACGATGCCACACCAGCGATGGACCGGTGACGTGTAAATTTTGCGGCAAAGAATCCGTCAATGCGAGTGCACTTAAGTCTCACATTCATCTACATCACGCGGCGCGGCCTGAGTATCCCTGCACGTTTTGTAACAAAAACTTCAAAACGGCATTACGTTTACGAGAACATGAAGCCACACACACGGGTACGATACTGTACCGGTGCCCTTGGTGTCCACGTACCTTTGCCTGTGGCTCGAACATGTACAAACATAAAAAGGCAGGTCATCCGTTGGAGTGGGCCGCTTCGGTGAAAAAACGGTTTGGTGAACGATGAGCGATCGTTTTCTTTTCTGTCTTCTTTGGGTTTACAACCTCTAGAGTCTTGTAAGACCTGTGAGAGCGTTTAAGGGTGTAGGGTCAAAGAACAACAAGAAGGATGTTCAATCATGCATACGTGGGACATTCCTGATAAGATCGTGTTTGCAACAAGTGCCCCTACGACTACGGCAGTGTTCCTTGATTTAATAATGTTAGTATGACATCAATTGTACGAGCGATTTGAGCGGAAATGATTATCATTTGTAGACCAAAACTTCGGGCAAAGACCTTCGAAAACACTGTAAGGTCTCTTAGAACTGGAAAAGTAATCTCTACGAAACAGTCTATTGGAATTGATCAAAAAGAGTTTAACTTACAAAGTGTGTGCATAATGCGAGACAGTCGAGTATGTGTCAATGTATGTGCCACCAACATTGAGGAACGAAGTACTAGAGGAAAATCATTCCTGTCATTTCGGAATTGCTGCTCACGCCAATTGACAAAGCTAAATCAAGCTAAAGCCCCGATTGGGAGATGCCTGAAGGACCTTTTCAAAGAGTTCATATATGTTACCAAAGAAGCGATGGCCAACCCTGCAACCGGGCGAAACTGTTGTCGGAAGTAGAAGATCTGACAACGCGCGAACTGGCACAAACTGCTTCTAAGTCGGGTGAGTAGAGAATGTGAGTGTAGGGAGTTCAGGGCCAGTCGAATCAGTACCACTGTAGATGCGAAAAAGCCGAACGTGTGGCGAACCTTTTTTGAAGCCTTTAACCTTTATCCTTTGTCTTTTTCCATTAACTATTTATAATAAAGCGAAATTTGTTATAAACCGCTAAATGTCCTTGCACGTTTCTAACATATAGGTTACGCAGGTACTGTCCTGGGAAACTATTTTTTTTATCCTAGTGGATGCGTTTTCATATTGGCCCGAAGTTCGATTGGTAAATAATATTACTACCGAGAGCACTATAAAGTCGTATAGCGTTATTTTTAGCACTTTCGGTATCCCTATGATATCAGTGAGCGATAACGGTACCCAGTTTTCGTCCGTATTATTTAAAAAAGTTAACATTAAAACATTAGATAGAATGTTACACAAGTTCAGTGCACTTCATCACCTAGCTACAAATGGTCAGGTCGAACGCTTCATTCAAACTTCTAAATTGAAATTAATATTCGAGCAGAACTTAGCGTCGAACATCCTTATGACTTATCGAAATATGGCCCATCCCAGTACAGGGTTAGCTCTCGCTATGATGATATTTGGAAGACAAATACGTACCCGTCTCGATCTAAGATTCCATCATCGAATTTACAAACTAAGGAAAACCCTACGACCAAGAAATTCAGAAAAGGACAAAAAGAAGCTGCCAGAGAAGCTTCTTCTTCTTCCTTGGCACTACAACCTGCTAGGAATTACATTAATAGGAAAATTACATTATTCAACAACTCTGGAAACGGCATTTAGATCAAATACGTAGGTAATAACATACAAAATAATACAGTACAGAACAATTTTTGGCAAAGTAGAGAAACAGACCAACAAATTTCTGTTTCAGACAGTCATATCATCACAGATAATTCAATCTCAACAAATGTCTCATTGTATAGTCGTTTAGACCAAACAATCTTGCACCCTGCCCAGTGGCGGATCAACCTAGGTGCGGAGGGAGCGGCCGCTCGGGGCCTCGCCGAAGAGGGTAAACCCCGCTGGCGCACACCGCCCCCTCCCCTCCCCCAACACCGGTCCAAATCCAAGAGGACGTAGCTAAAGAGGCCTCGCAAAAAGGCTTTGGCACCCCGAGGGGCCTCCTGATTTCCTCGGGTACCGGGCCGCTTTTCAAGAGGTCCTAGTTTCTGCACAAAGGGCCCCTTTACTACCCACAAAATTCATCAGGTCAATGCTAACCCACCCCAAACCCCCCCCAC
>KZ062464.1:16402-46474 GCA_002091835.1 Anopheles maculatus | reverse complement strand
CAAACCTCGAGAAGCATTGGGCCCCAACTTCCTTACCGCTCAGGGCCCCAAAACGGCTTGATCCGCCACTGACCCTGTCACCTCAAGGAGTTTCGTCGGAATTTCCAGCTTTGGTGAGGACTCCACCGTAGCCAGAACTACACCGATCTATAATAATCTATAATTAATAACTACTTATCTATAATTTGGCACATGGAACTATTTCGGAGGAAAAAGTTGTACCCTGCAACATTGGCAGCCCTGCCCAACGCATTCCCTTAACTCTTATTATTGTTTTAATTTGTAAAGCAAAATCGTTATTATAAATGTTGTGATAACCAGTCTGGGTAAAAGTCGAGTGCGGGGAATGGGAGTTACTTCCCATTTTTATATAAGTAGCCGGATATACATCTTACCAGAATTACAGAGTAGTGTATCCGGCTGTCGAAATGTAGGTAAAAGAGTGTTAGGGTGTTATCGCAAGGGATGCTACCATACAATCCATGCAAACGACCGAATAGAACATAATGTGTGAAGTAGTTTATATGAAAGCTAACTTATTAATAATTTTTTTACTCAATAAAAATGCTGTTCAAGTATTGTTTCTGATTTGCATATCATGTCAGGGCCTAATATACTACGGCTTATATCATATTCCAAATTGATATTTATTTTAAAATTTCTTCACCGACTATTTGCTTGTTTTACTCACTTCATACTTATGTTGAATTATAAAGTATATGAAAAATACGAAGACTTTACACATCAGGATACACAAATAAGGGTGACAGACAGACACAAAATTACGACGAAAGAGAGTATACAGAAAGACGAAAATGGAAGGAAGAAAGTGATAAAGTGGAGTGAAACTGGACAGAAGAATCATAAAAATGCCTAAAATAAACAAGCTGGTATTCATTTCTTCCATAGTACGTGCTTCCAGCAGCATTAGAGGTGCTCGGATCGAACATATCTTGCACCTGATGACTTCTGCTTCCTGCGGTATCAGACGCTGACAGCGAGTAGATTAATGTTTTCGTGATTGTAGTACCAAAGAAGCAGGAAAAGAAACGCATTGCAAGTAAAATGTGTTTGTTCTCTACACGGGTGATCGCCACTCCAAATGGACTCCAAATATTGCTGGCATACCCCAGCAGAGGATGAGCGAGATCTCAAAGTAAAGCATTACAGCATGAAATATCTGATAGTTCTGAAAGTAAATGTTTGAGTAGCATTTGAACTTGTAAGCAACTACAAGAACTATGCCCGAAAAATAGTTGCAAAATACGACTCCAAGATCGAGGAAGTTATCTACACGCCACGAAGAGAAAAAAGATAAGTGTATTATTGTTGCGAAAGCCAGCCAGTGAAAAGTACATGACCATGTCCATGTCCAGACGTTCAAGAAAAGAAGCGGAACCAATCGGAACAAATCGTTTACGTATCGAAGGATCAAAGTTTGAGCAGGAGAAATCAGTTCTAAGAGAATTTCAACATGCTTAAATTTGTTGACAGTAATGTGTCCGGACCATCAGGTAGCCCGTGTTCGGCTCAAAAAATAGTTTGGAAACAAAGCTCAATATGCTGTATGTGACAACCATAAAGCCACGTTACCCGATTTATATCCAGGATAGGAATTTAAAGAAAAATGAGTAGTAAGATTCCGGTTAAATGAAGCGACTATTAGAACGATAGGTGAATTGCATAAAGGTAAGAATTTTATCCGATCCTGGAGCGAAAAACAGTTTGAGGTGGAATGCTTTATTGAACCCTTTAGTAAAGGGTGAAGTTGGTGTGTGAAAAATGTTACTTGTGTAGAATACACATTATGCATCCTCTCATTATGCATACACAATGGAAACATCCCCTCGGTCAGCACAGTTGATCTGTCAGGCCCCATGTTCCATTCCGTTTAAGGCTCCCAAGGGGAATAGAAGAAGATTCGTTACAGATCTGTTTCAAATCAGTTTAGCAATGTTGCAGCAAAAATCCCAGAGTTCAAGGAAAGATTGACTTTAAACAACCTATATTGATGTCAGTCTAATTCATAAACGCTGCATCATTAGGACTACACTCTAAAAGAGAAAACAGCCAAACAAATTGTCAACCGATTTTTCTGTTTTCGCAGATATTTAATTTTTAGTAGCATTTCTCAATCAATAGTAATATTTGATTCTTAACGATTTTTTTTATTTATAAACAAAATCTAAAAACAAAATCAGACATCCACAGAACCCGTAGTTGATATAGGTAAACCACAATGAAACAGACTCTACTATTCGAACGTTTCGTTTCTCAGTTATGTCAAGCGAGTTTTATAAGCTTACTCTTCTCTTCGTTGATTATGCTACATAGTTTGTTGCTGTTGCTGTTGTTTTCCAACAACCAAATGTCTATCGATGAATAGCATTTAGGCCACATAACAACATTGACATCGATCCAGACGCGCGCAGATTAAAATATTCATCGTCGTGCAGAGCAATGCGCGGCGGGGTTGGTAGCGCACCATGAATGGAATCCAGTGAAAAACAATAAAATTGATCCACAAAAGCTTCCTCGATGAGGGAAAACATAACACACAAGTCATTCAGCCGCAGATATTATGCACGTTCACGGAAAGAGATGAAAAGAGAAAGAACCCCCCTTTACTTTAGGGAAGGTAATCTTCAATGCTAACTCTGCCACAAAAACGAGCCAATGCAGTAAGCGGGTGTAAGGAAAATGATAACAGCGAATCATCAACAACAACAAAAAGAAAATACAATCAATGAAGTGTGTACGCTCAGCAACAACCCTAAAAGAATAGGCTTGATCAAATAATGAAAAAACTACTTCTGAGGTGGGGGAAGGAAAACAGTGTGGAGATGCACATGAGAGAAGAAGCGTGTGTGTGTGTGAAAGAGAAGTACACAAGATAAAAAAAAACAGTGCGAAAGGTTCGGAGTGTGCACGGAAAACGCCGGGTGGCAATAGGCGACAGACGTGGAAGAGCTCGGACCAAGAAGCAGGCAGTATGCCAGAGCACCGAGATGAGCGCGAGACATCGCAGTGACGGAGCCTCACAGTAAGCTAGCTTGGGTAACTCCACTGGGTGCCGACTTCACACCGAATCCGGACGCTCCAACGAGTATTGAAAGTGAAACGCTAATGGTACCTACTCACCAACAACATCCCCACACACACACACACAATCAGTTGTCTCCACAGACCGTCTTCCTCTCTCGTCCATATCATTTGCTTCACCAGGCTTTGCGCACGCCGTTGTGGGCCCGTCGCAGCCCAACAACCTCCCCTTGCTTCTCGTGTGATCCACCCCCCCTCCATTCCCCTCGTAGGCCGTTTGCTGGCGGTACCGGTTTTAGGAATGCATTCACCACCTCCACCAAGTCGTCGTGTGACGGCGCGAAGGAATCTGCGGCGCTACTTGGCCTTTTTCGAGACGCTGGCTCGCTACCATACGGACGACGCAGCGTTCAGTAAGCCGCCGACTGCGCTCAAGAGTAGTTTGCTGTCTACTTCGGAAACGGTCGTCGAACGTGGTTCGAGCCATAAAGTCACTTAAAAGCTCTCCTACTGCTGCTGCATACGGTAAGCACCGGTGGTGTTTTCAATACAGAAAGGTTAGAAAACAGAAGAAGCAAAAAAAAAAGCAAGAGTCTTGCAAACCGTGTGTGCATAGAAGGGTTCGAATGTTGAGCAAGCTACCTCCCACCGTTTTGGGAGTCTAAAACCAGATCTAGTACGAACGCTCGGTGACAATCTCGTTGCCCACCGTCTGCGCGTCCCTTTCAAGTGTGTCTCCCCAAGCCCCGCAAGCACTCTGTGAGTGATCGTTTATATATACTATTAATTTCGAGCAAACTGCGAGCCGAGCAGTAGCCCGTTACACGACAGCATCACAATCAACACAAACCCCAAGAAACTTCACGCTGGAGTTGAAATGCTGCGTAAGATCGGGCCCAGCTGCTTGCTAACTAGCGAACTAGCGAAACTAGCCACGGGTACGTAAGGGCATGCAGCGCGGAGGCTGAGAGTGTTTTGCTAGCAGCTTGTAGACGGGTGTAATTGTCTTGCATGTTGGCCTACATAGGGTCTCTGTCGTTTTGCGAAAACAAAACTCGCGAGATGATAGGCGTGAACGGGGACGGTGCTTAAAGTGTGACCGCGAACAGATACAGATGCCCTCCGGGGGTTTCTGGGTGACTTCGTTACTCTCTACCTTTTACCACGGTTCGTGCAAGAGACAGTTGAAAAATCGAAATTTCTACGAACGTCAAATCACCACAAGGACGCCATATTGAAGAAGATTCATTTTTTTTAAACCAAGAAATAGTCCTAAGTTAACCACTCTACGACCGAGTAGAAAACCGCGTGTGAAACGTGCCAAACGAGTGCGGCGTGTTTGACTTCTTTCGCTGTATAACATTATCTCGTATCTCGAGTGTGTCCTCCGCCGCTTCGCCCTCCGCGAAGGATAAGTGAATGTATTGACCGTATTTTCGTATGTCTTACCTTCTAAATCGTAAACGCAAGCAAGCAACCAAACAAACATCCAAATAGTTTGCTCCAACATTCCTCAACGCGGTGCCTAGTCTATGCGAACACACACATACACAAGGTAAGCCTCTTGGGTTACAAGTTTGCGGAACCCTCGAAAACTTTTCTGAACCCAGATAAAGCCAGCCTTTAGATCAACCTGTTTATGTTTTGTTTTTGCTTGTCATTGCGCACCAACATCACTGGCATCGCCAGGACCAACGGCACCACCTTCACCATGCTTCAATCAACCAGCAACGCCTCGTGAGTGAAGCGTCATATCAAAGAGACATTAAGCGTGTCTAAAAATTCCTTCATCCAGTGTTCTAGTTCGCTTGCCGTGCGATCGCAAAACACGCTTCCTGGTACGGCGGTTTTGAGACAGGTCTCGGGGCTAGTGATAGCTAGGTGGTGTAACCTTCACTTTACCTACCTACTGTTGCACACCCCAGTGATCATCGATCCGTTCGCGGTTTCTACATGTATATATCGGTGTCCTTCACATTTTGTCGCCTATGCCTAGGCTTAGCTTCCAGCGCGCTAGTGTAGTGTAAAGAAGTAGTTTTCCCTTTCTTTTGAGCCGAGTGTTAAGTGCACCGGTGTGTCAGAGGCAACCGGTAACGAGCTGGTACCACTGCAAACGATCGATCTGCAAAGCACGGCAGGACGGCGAGAGGTGTAGTGGAAAAGGAAGAGAAGGATGAAGAAGAAAAAACCAAACTAGTTTAGAAAGAGAGAGAAAGGAACGCGTATCCGTTGCGACGTTGCGCTGCGAGGAATCTGCTGACATGGTGGTGCACGTTCGAGAAGCCTTAGTCGCTGCTTCCTTTTAAGTTTCGTTAAACTGTTTATTGCACATCGCCGTAGTAGGTAAAGATGGTTTACAGTATTTTCGATCGTTAGTAAAGTAGGTGTTCGGTTCGGTCAAAATTGTAGCTAGCGAATGGAGCAAAACAAAACGCAAACAATCTGCAGCAACTACAATTGCTGTTCGTGCAGCACTCTTGTGAGCCTATAATACGTAATGTAATAGGATCATCAACGACATGGAAGATCTTCTGAATAAGCTCAGCTTTCATGCGGAAGCTTTAGACAACTTCGTTACACTATCGCCACACTTCGACTTTAGAGACGCTTCAAGATGTCACCAGAAGTCACCGGAAAGGCTCGTATGGGTCGTATTGACGTGCCCGTGAGTGTGCGGACGAAGCATTCCTGTGCGTGGTGGCGTGTGGTGTGATGTGTGGCTCCACCGAGCGTCTCCCCAATTATCTCATCTGTCATGTATGGTGAGGTTATGTAAGCAGTTTTTGCGTTTTTCTTATGTAATTATAATACTGACCGAAGACGATGTACTGCCTCATTGATAGTACGAGTTCACGCGTCAACTTTGATATTGACTAAGCGTGACACTACGCGCGTTACAGTAAATGCGATTGGAATGTTGGCGCGTTCATACTGCATAGGTCCAGAGCGCCGAAGCGAACGGTCAGCTAACACCTCTGACGCATAATAGTGGCCACCGTTGGGTTTTCTTATGAAGCAATCTGGGGTAATATGAATGCATTTGATTTTTTTTTCTTCATTTCAAACCAAGTAGAGGTGCGATTGCGCACTCTTACATTTCTCCATCTCATGGGAAAAACAACAACACAGCAGCCAATATTCAGGAGGTAGTTCTATTGTCTCGTCGCTAGCTAGGTATATTTCTGTCTCTCTGTCCCTGTCTTACTTCTTACTGCTGAGTACGGTACCACAATGGTCGCCTAGTAGCCTAAGCCTAAAATGTGGATGTGGCTAGGAAAACAAAAAGTCGAACAGTGAAACAAACCATCGAATGACGACACATGCATTGTCCATTATGTTCGGAACTAGTGTAAAAGGTTGTGGAATGTAAGCTGCACGGTTGGATATTGAAAAATCATTTTTTGTTACACGCATTTTGTTGCAGTATAGTATCGGTTCGAGCTGTTGGGCAGTGGAGGTTTGCTGCGTGATTAAGCATTCCAGGTGAAACGTCGGTCGTTTTGCATTCAGAGTAGGGAGAAGAATGTAAGGATTCGTTCTGATGTTGCAATCTGACAGACAGTTATTGCCAATACGCTATATACGTCATTATATATTTAATTTGTACTCACTTTTTGCACTCTTAAAACTACTACCTTGAACTGTATATTGTCTTGTAGACATAAAGAAACGGCACACTACCAAACTAAAATCAAGTAGTTTGAAGTCCGGTAGTGAAGAGCATTCTCTAGCCAGACCTTCAAGCACAGGAACTGCTGTCCGGAGACACTTCGGTCACAGGAAAATCATTAGTAAATCAAAACTAACAATAGCACCTCGTAGCAGCCAACTCAAGCTGTAGGAAAAGGAAATGGAACGGACAAATTTCGTACTTGAAGGCTAGTATTCTAACTTGCATACAAAAGCGAGGCGCAGACCTTCCACTGGCAAGAGGAACACATAAATCGTGGCAATCTGTCATGTTATAGGTCGGGTGCCCGAGATGATCCGCTTCGAGTCGTGAGTTGGCATTAGTGTGGTTCGGATAAGTTCATCTTGTTCTTAGAATCAAAGACTATTCAAGCTGAATGGTAGATTTGGTGGTTAGCACTAGTCTTTGGGTATGCTGTGTCTAAAGGGTATTTCGCAGGCCTCAGCAAAGTTTAAGTCAAGGAAGCCGGAGATCGAGCTCTAGTGAGCTAGTGCGCCGGTATTGACTGTGCAATTGGAGTTGGTTCTTGAAACACACATTCCCTAACCTGAATGGCTGCACAACACCGTGGCAAAGTGGAGTACTGCCGCCTTAATTCATCACAATGTCGGTATGTAATGCATTCCCTACCCAGGAGAGCGATCGTGCAGTGCTTATTGTTCCACAATTGTTCCGGTAGTGTATGTTCGGTTCACGTGCCACTATCGTTATAGTTATTTAAGTCTCAGCCCTAAAGTAAAGGTTTTCTTAATCCAACTTTTTAAGCGTGTGTGTGTTAATCGAACCCGCCTAACCAAGCTCAACGTCGTAACCTAGTGGTTCCGGGTGATTTCAAACCAGTGAAGCTCATATTTTCCCCACGTTTCTACAAGTACTTTCATTGAATTCGCGAACAGGAAACAACGCGAGAGTTGTCGGTGTTTGAAGTAGAAGAGGAAAAGCAGCAGCAACACACAAAAAGCCTGGTACACCACGGCAAACAATCGCGCATACGCGTACCGAGTTGGCCGTTTTCTTTTCTCTTTCGTCCAACAAAAAAAAAACATCAGATTTGCCTTTTGAAGACCTGCCGAGTGTAGAATTGCAATGTAGTTTCAACTCGTAATGCATGCGCTGCTCGTGCACGCACAATATAGTCGCGGCCATAGCTTTTTGCTTCCGGCGGTAATACGTCTCTTTTTTTTTACCGTATCGATACCTATCGTACATTATCGCTGCAAGTCTTTGGTGCGGACCCCTTCAGTTCGGGAAAATCTTTGGCTACGATCGCGTGTGCCTGGGTGCATTTTGAAATGTCTATGTTAATTGCATCATTTCGCGCTTTCTTCCACCGTGTTTGCCACGTTTTCCCTTTTTGCATGAGACACCCGTATTTAGCCGCACGCGGTTGATTTGTGGACGCGGCGTGTAAGATGGGTGATGTTCGTACAGCTTTTGATTAGGACGGATTTTCCACTGCCGGAACGGGCAATCTGGACGCAAAGCGAGAGGCGTACGCGAGCAGAGTGAGGAGTAGGTTTCGCGATAATGAGGACGGATCACTAAAATGGTTGTTCGATTGGTAAAACCGTCCCTATATGTTCTATGGAGCGTAATAAGTAGACCACCGGTACCAAAGTGGAGCAAATGTTTGCCATTACATGCCCTACACACATATGTTGCTGCTGCAGAGAGGAACCATTTTTCTTGTACCTTGGTGCGTTGCAGGGGGACAGGAAAGTTTTCTGTTTCGGACTGGGTCACCCTGTAGATATCTGCAGGCAGTACTGGTGATAGAAACACCAGACAAATACCAGACAACATTGCAAGGTCTTAAGACACAGTACACCGCTCAGACGTATATGTGCTTTACGTACCTTACACTTTCACGCAACTTGCTCTGGTTGTTTGTTATCTCCTTTTACCAAGAATATTGAAGTTGGAAGCAGTTGGATAAAATACTTAACGTTATATTAATGGACGCCTGAAGCGCAATCGCACGAGATCTGTATGAGCGGCGCATGAAAGTTGCTGTCTGGGAGGTCAGCTACTAGTTTTCGTTGGGGACTTTCTGTAAATGTGTGCTGTACCTGTTGCTTGCCTCGTTCGTACAACATTCCTGGTGGGATACACTAGATTGCCTGCGGTATATGAAGTACAGTCTACAGATATTCCATTGCAGAATGGTTTATTGCAACTGAAGCATTTAAGTTTATTGCAACATATCTGAACCTAATTTTTTTCCATACACACATTCAACTCCTCCTCAGGTTTTTCTTTTAGGATGAGGTGATGCACTAATCGGTAGGAACGAAACAGTTGACCAAAACTCCTCCACATAAAAGAGACTACTATACGGCAAGGCAAGCAGTACCCGGTACGTCATTCAATACGACCCAGAACCGCCATCGATCGTAAACCAGTGGACAACTAACAAGGCTTGTCTCTTTTTTTCTTAATTCTTTCAACAGCCGTTGGAAGTTCACCACAGGAAGAACCAGAAGACAGACGGAGGTGTAACGTCGTGTCCTCAAGCAGAAGGAGCAACAAAAGCCGCACCACCCGGGAGTCGTTCGAGGGGGGATTTTTTTGGCTGTTCTGGGCCGCCAGGGAAGAGCAACAGAAGCAAAATCGGAGGCGAACGAGCACAACCATGTTTCCGGTAAGTCGTCGGCAACCGTCATACATCTACTTATATGCATTGTTTTCGGGTGGGTCTGCACACTGCAGCTTGAGGTACCGTTAGCAGGCAGGGGTGTATCTTCTATATGGTAAAGTGATCGACGGTACCACATATGCTTTTTGGGGTGGGGAGTTTTGTGCATTCTGACCAGGTACATCCTAAATGGGTTGCACTTTCCGCTGGCCGTTCGCTTTTGACATTGTTATGTCTTACGACCGTTTTACGTTTACAAAGCGTGATTCACTAAGTGTTGTGCGTTACGGGCAAACTGCGGAAGGTGCAATGTCCCAGGAGGGCAGGGTTCTCTACTACCACGCTGTGCCCCATAACAACTCTCCCTCCCCCTCCCTATAACACCGGGTAATAGCGGGATAGAATGGTGTGTTGTAATAGCCGAGAACCTCCTACCCGGTGAGTCACGCGCTTTTGTGCGTGATCATCATTCAGATCTTACGGTTGGTCGTTGAATTTACAGCTTCAAGCCGAATTTAAATTCATGCTGGGACACCACAGACCACTCACAGTAATGGCCTTTCCCAGTCAACGCTTGTCGCAAGCTGTCCATTGCTCCCGCTTGTGCAGCGCCGAGTGAGTTCATTTCTAACCCGCGCAACGTTTCATCACTCTGTGGGTTTTAAGCCTTTTTTTTACGCTAGTCCGGTTCTCCACTGTCTGTTTTAACCTTTTCGCCTTACCTTGACGATTGTTCATGTCAAAAATATTTATTCGGTAAATGATGCATGGTGTTTGTTTTTCGCCGATTTCTTCAGTCCTCCGCGCGTTTAAATATTTATTCACGCAACATTTCCGTAACCGTGGTAGGTTATTAGAAGAAATCATCAAAAACCAACATTACTACAAATTGCAAGCAAAAAAAACAAAACGCCTGACATCATGTTTTGCTAGCCTAGCAGTTGTTGTTGGTGTAAAATACACCTCACCACGTAATTTAATAGAATTACAATTAAGAGCAACAACTTTGGACAAATGTTATCCAACCCCATTAGGCTTTTATTCCACTCGGCTGGCTGCGTGCTAGTGGAAAAGCGAAACTTCTCACAAGCAGTAATTAGACTACAATCGAACCATCGGCCCAGGCACACAGTGTCGGCACGGTCTGACGTGTGAAGTCAATGAGATGGTTGTCTTCGGAATGATCAGCCATGCGTTACACCGATAGGCAGGGGAACGCATGCTGCAGATAATGAAGCCTCTTTAAAGAGTACAAAAAATAACACTACTCGTGGCCTCGTAACCCAGTCATTCAAGTCAAGAGTTTCTCATATAGATTGCCATTTTTTGTGTGTGTGTGTGTTATTGTTGTTGTTCGCGTGTGATGAAGATGCGTTTCCTCTTCCTACCAAAAACATTACGTATTATTACAATTGCATGACTATGCATACAACCCATGCTGGAAGAGGATGATCGATTATCGTTCACACCGGGTGATATGTTAATCTTGGAAAACTTGTTTGTTTGTCTTTTTGATATTATCCAAGATGGCATGTTAGGTGATTAGAAATAAGGTTAAATGATTTAATTATACCCTTGTAAGTGAATACCATTATTTTCGTTCGCATACACATTCTGGGTACAGAGACTTTCTGTCATGAACCAGTATTACTGGACACTGCACAAGATGACGTGGACAATTCTAGTTTTATCTCTGCATTGCCCATTTAATCTAGGTGGCTGCTGAGAAAATGCCACAGAGTCCACTTTTCTCAGTAAACTGTTCATATTGTCTCCAGAAATACAGTAAACACCCTCATAATAAGCAATTAAATGTAGAGTTGAATAAGGAAACAGTATATTCTGAAGTTGTTGAAACCTTTGGTACAAAGATATCCTCAACTTTTTGTAAAAAGATATGCTAAAGTTGGCTCTTGTCTGGTCACACCGTAGGAACGAGGGACATTAAATCTCAACCGGGTTTGCCTAATTTGATCGTAGAATCTGTAATTCTTTGCTTCACAGAAAGGCAATTGTTCGACGAAAGTAGCTTATTTCTTCACTATTTCATTTTACATGATAGTGATAAAGTGATAACTTGATAAAGTACTCAAAATTAAAACACAGTAAAACGAGAAGCAACTGACAACTGACGAGCATTAAGAACACTCTCCAAGCAACCAAACATTTTCAGAATCTTTTCATAAGTTTATGTCATGACTTTTCCTCCATCTCGTGTGATGTATGCAAAGTGTAGAACCAATTTGCTTTTAAGATCTCTGCTCTAAAAGTACTCGTATAAAATCGTGAAGTTTTTGTGTGGTTAAAACAGGGCTCACTATGTTCAATTACTTACATGGCACACCATGCTTGGCTTTAACTAATTTCCATTGTATAGATGCTGGCATTTGTTTGTTTTTACACACAGAAGGTCAATCATATTGGTTTGACCTTAAGGTAATGAATTTCCGAACAACCAATTACTGCGTGAGTAATAACTATCACACTGCCGAAACGGATCATCGCGCACGAACGCGCGACAAGTGAGCAATCAAATTAAAATGCAAGAGCCAAGAGTTGAAAGAGTATGTTGCGAAAGCGTCTCGTACCAACGGTAGCAATGTGGTGTGCAAACTTTGTAGTACGATTTATCGAACTACGTACAAACAAATCCAACGCTACCGTGTGTTGTTTGAGTACCGTCAAAAAAAAAAAACGAATTGAGTGGAATCAAACAATTTCACTTTTCTATGTACACATTTCATTTGCATAGTGCGGTAAGAAGTGTCACTTTCGCTGTTTCGGCGCGTGCAACAGTGACGATAAGTCAACAGAGGACGCTGTGAACGCTAATTATCAAACTGCTGCCACACTGCTGGCAGGAGATTATGATTTAATAGTCTTCATAATCGTAACGCAAAAGACGGAACTAGGTAAGGTATTTGGTCTTCTCATCTTTGGTTCGTGGTATGTGCAACCTTGTGAAATTGGGCGTGTGATGTCACGCGACATAGATTCGGTTGCAAGGGGAACGCCTAAATCCGGTATGCCGAATTCCAGAGGTCCCCGAAACATTTGCCCAGATCAGCTTTGGCAAAAGCACGATACTCTTATCTATTTGTGATTTTAAAACCACACAAACGCAGACACCATTCCATTCCGTCAAAATATCGCAACTGCAACGAACACGTACCGCCATTTGTTGGCTAGCGACGACGAATGTTCCGAATAAAGCACCGATTAAAACAAATGGCCTCGAAAGATACTGGCCGATGAAGGTGTGCAGTGGCCGCACGAAAGGAAAATCGCCATACCGTAAGCAGCAGTATCATCCTCCATACTGCTCGATCGATTTCTTGTTATGGGTTTGGGTCCCCGGCATTATGTTTGCGTGGTGTCCGCATTTTTTGGAAAACATTACGCTATTAGCCAACACGCACCCGAAACATCCTGCTAGTGTGTGATGGAACAGGTTTGTTGTGCTTCTTTCTTTCTTCGATGTTTTTTTGGTTTTTATCGTCCCTCTCGCGCCTCTTTCTTCGTGGGCAACCCACCCTGTTGTAGCTGTAGCACAACACACTCAAAAACAGTGGGGCATTACGCAACACTTTTGAGCAATAATATCACCTTTAGCTCTCTTGTAGAGTACCGGTTTCACGCCGCTTCTGTTTGCGAGAAGAGAGAAGAGAGAGAGAAAGCGAGAAGGGAGAGAAGGAGGGCTACTACATTAAGCAACCTGATTGCAAGACCGGGTGATGATTAACCTGATACACATACACACATTGTTGAAAAACTGATAACTCGAAATAAATTCCAAATTGTGCGAAAACAAAACAAAAAATTTACACAACCTGAAGCAACAGAACAGGTTGCCATTTTGGGAAGGCCATTTTGAATGTTTGCCTGTGTAGTGCGATTTTTTCTGAGCTTAAACTCGACCGATAAGTACTTTTACTTTATCTTCCACGGTGAATGTTGCTCTCCTTTGGATAATCAATTTTCGATCGATTGTGCGTTCTGCTTTTTGTAAACACCACAGCATACCTTACCGAGTACATCAGGTTACATCCCGTGCCCAACATGGATGCCCAAATGTCGCATTTGGAAAGGTGTGGTTTCGTTCCCCAGCAGTAAAAACAAAACAACCGAAGCAAGAAAGAAGAATTTTTGTGTTTTCACCACCCGTGAATGTTGCTCTCCTTTGGATAATCAATTTTCGATCGATTGTGCGTTCTGCTTTTTGTAAACACCACAGCATACCCAACCGAGTACATCAGGTTACATCCCGTGCCCAACATGGATGCCCAAATGTCGCATTTGGAAAGGTGTGGTTTCGTTCCCCAGTAGTAAAAACAAAACAACCGCAGCAAGAAAGAAGAATTTTTGTGTTTTCACCACCCGAAAAAAAAATGCAACCTGATCGTTGCGCATGAAAAGGAAAGTTTACAGCAGCCAGCATCATCTGGAAAGAAGGAACGGCCAAAAGAAAAACGGGGCAACCATTTGGGAGCGGGCTCCAAACGAGCGGGGCGATAAATTTAACCCTCCGCTCACCATCACCACCACCGCGACTACTAAGGCATACATCGGTCAATCCGCGCGTGAGATGGAATTTCCGGATGACACACCTTAACCGCCGGTGGGTCCATACTCATGAACCAATCAGTTTCACCGGTCACCACCTCACACAAATTGTGTGTGATTCGATTTTTGTCCACCGATCTTTCTCCGGCTGGCCATGATGCCCCGGGAACCCCGCGTTCCCGTACCCGTGGGCAGAGATGGTGTATTCGGGCTGGTCTCTGGTGGGTATTGCGCGCTCGCCCATCACCATATCAACCGGTGACGGCGGGTTACTGGCGTTACGAAGATTCGACTACAACTTTCACTTAGCGCTTTGCCGTACGGTTGTTGTTGCTTTCGTAATGGCAATCAAAACAACACACCACCATCACCACCACCCCCCCCGCCACACAATGGCATAAGCCGTTTAGTTTCCCACATACGGGAGTTTCGGAGGATTGATGAGGTGGAGCCGCGAAGCTCTTTGGATCCGGGAAAGGATATTGGATGGAGGGAGCGTTTTTTTTTTCTCGTATTTTCTTTCTCCTGCTTCTTCTGCCGTTGGTAGTGTTTCGTAATACCTGTCGCGGTGTAAAGATACTTTTCTAGCCCGAAAGAGAGAACGTGCCAGAAGTCATCGGTCGTCGAACGAAACTCAACACGTGAGCTTGAACTGTGCGTGTAAAGTTTTTACAACCATGAAACCATACGATGGTTTCTCTTTCCGCCCTTTAAAAACAACCATTACTATTCCACACATTTGTTACTGATCGCGCGGTTCTCGCTTTTGTTTCATACTTGAGATGAAGAATTTGCTATCATTTCCAACAATCTTGTATCTCCTGACAACAGTTCCGCTTCTCGACAACAGCAACGAGTTGTTTTACCACCAGCGGTTTGATTTTGTCAATCAGAACAAGTATGGCGTCAAGCATCAAATCTGGTTGTCAGGGGATATGGATGTTTAAGGGGGAACAATTTTCTCTGTGGTCTTTTACAAGGTTTTAAGATATATGAGATAAAGCAGGGCATTGTTCAACTGGACATCTAAACTTCAGAAACAGTTTATTCTTGGGCTCACTCATTTTACGACACAACACCAGAGCACTAATGGCCAACCGACTTCGACCGACAAAGGGAAATTTTATTCTACACGTTATTCACAGCTTTTTGTGTAGGTTGTCTATTCTTTGAAGTCCTAGAAAATCGAACTTTTGTCTGATGCGTCTGTGCTTGTCAGAGGGAGAGAGAGAAAACTATGCTGAGCATACTTCCTTGTGCTTTTGGACATGTTAATGGAGTTAGCGTTCATTTGTTCCAATATACGGCTCTATGTCATGCCTTCGCAGTTTGATCCATTTGATGCGAGATGTGCGATGATCGCAATCTCTACCGAGAACTTCACTTCCAATCTTTGTCGGAACAAAATTAAATCTCTTTAAACGTTATAATAGACTTAATAATGGAATATGGAGAAGAAACATGGAGATGCTAATTCGTGTGGGTCTCATTCTACTACACAGCTTCACAGAGGAGCGGAGCTATTCTTGGCAATAGCGATTCTAGCGTTATGGAGCAGCAATGAATCATTGGCAGCCGACAGCAACCAGCGTGTCGTTTGCTACTACACAAACTGGTCCGTCTACCGACCGGGCACAGCCAAGTTCACACCGCAAAACATAAACCCGTACCTCTGCACACATCTGATCTACTCGTTCGGTGGGTTTACGAAGGAAAACACGTTGAAACCGTACGACAAGTATCAGGATATCGAGCAAGGTAAGTGAAATTGTTACACCACCGTCTCGTATTTGCACTTTACCGACCACATTCGTTACACTTCCCGGTTTGTAAAACAGGTGGCTTTGCCAAGTTTACCGGCTTGAAGACGTACAACAAAAATTTGAAAACGTTGCTAGCAATCGGTGGCTGGAATGAAGGTTCCTCGCGATTCTCACCGTTGGTGGCTGACGCCGAACGACGCAATCAGTTCGTGAAGAATACGATCAAATTTTTGCGCCAGAACCATTTCGATGGGCTCGATTTGGACTGGGAGTATCCGGCGTTCCGCGATGGTTCGAAACCGAAGGATCGTGAAAACTATGCCCAGCTGGTGCAGGAGCTGCGAGAGGAGTTTGAGCGCGAAGCGTCAAAAACTGGTCGACCGAGGCTGCTGCTGACAATGGCCGTACCTGCCGGTATCGAGTACGTCGAGAAGGGTTACGATGTGCCAAAGCTGAATAAATATCTCGATTGGTTCAATTTACTGTCGTACGACTACCATAGTGCGTACGAACCGGCAGTAAATCATCATTCGCCACTGTTTTCGCTGGAAGAAGCGTCCGAGTATAACTTCGATTCGGAGCTCAACATTGTAAGTAATTGATAGCGTATTATCTGCCACGTGTAGGAGTGATTTATATTTGTTTGTTTTTGGCACCATCACACCATTATTTCGTAGGATTATAGTGTGAAGTTCTACTTGAAAGCTGGAGCAGATCGTGAAAAGCTAGTGCTCGGTATTCCAACGTACGGTCGATCGTACACACTGTACAACCCGGACGCCACAGACATTGGTGCACCCGCCGACGGTCCCGGAGAGCAGGGTGATGCAACACGCGAAAAAGGCTACCTTGCGTACTACGAAATCTGTTCCAATCTTAAGGACAGCTCCGATTGGACAGTGGTCCAGCCCAACCCTAAGGCAATGGGACCGTACGCGTACAAGGGTAACCAGTGGGTCGGCTATGACGATGAGGCAATCGCACGCCGCAAGGCAAAGTACGTCGCAGAGAACGGGCTCGGTGGTATCATGTTCTGGTCCATCGATAACGATGACTTTAGAGGAACCTGTCACGGCAAACCATACCCTATCATTGAAGCAGCTAAGGAAGCACTGTTAGCCAGCACGGAGTAAGTGTCCACACACAGATCAAGCTTAACAAAACAGAGGAGAACACCCCGGTACGGGAGTGTTACGTTGCACAAGCGGCTCACTAATTGTGTTTTGTTTCATCAACCATTACAGAGTGGGCATAAACGATGTTGCTTCATCGGGCAGACCGCGGAAACCGAACCGTTCGCGTAGTCGGCCTGGTTCAGCAACGCGCAACCGTGTGAATACTGACAACAATAACGAAATTAAGGCATCGTTCAAAACATCTCAAGGGCGTAAAGTAGCTCGGCCGGTACGTGTTACAACGACCAGCACCACCACCACTACAACCACGGAAGATTCTTTGTACATTGGCGGAAGAACCACAACCCCGCAGCCGCCAACCACGCCTGATCCAGGCGCAGGTAAATGTCGTTTCCCGCCCAAGTGCAAACGGAGGCGGATGAACACAAAACTAATGTTTTCCTTCTGTTTTACATTTGCTATTTCTTTTGTTGCAGACTTCAAATGCGAAGATGAAGGTTTCTTCCCGCATCCACGCGATTGCAAAAAATACTTCTGGTGTTTGGATAGTCCCAGCCTCGGTTTGGTGGCGCATCAGTTTACCTGCCCATCCGGGCTGGTGTTTAACAAGTTGGCGGATTCGTGCGATTATGCCCGTAATGTGATCTGCTCCAAGACCGTCGCAACGACATCAACCACAAGCACCACCAGCACCACGACGACGGTGGCAACGCCCACAACTTCAACCACTGCTCGGCCACGCATTACAATTCCTACCAATCGCAATAACTTCTTCAACCGCGGAACGTTTACCACCACCACCACGACTGAACCGACCGTGGAGGTAGACTATTCCGACGAGGATAACACCGAAACGCAGCCAGAGGAAGACCCGAAGGTCATCAAGGAACTGATTGCATTGATAAAAAAAGTCGGCGGCATTGAGGAGCTGGAGAAGCAACTGCAGGCCCAGGAAGATGGTTCCATACTGCTGAAAGATGCGGCATCGGACCAAATATCGACGACGGCACCGACCATTAGCAAATCGTTGTACGAGCGTGTGTTGAGCCGCACAGGAACGGTGGGACAGAAATTCCGTCCGGCGATTACCTTCACACAGCAGGATAAGACGGGTTCGTTGCCGGAAAACAAATATTCGTCTGTGGTGCGCAACTCGTACACGAACAGTCGCGTAGGACCGCAAAACGAAGGACTCGACCAGTTGCCCGAATTTGAGGGTGTGTTCCGCGAAAAGCCCAAGTACGTAACGTTGCAGCGCGTGCGACCCACGAAAGCAACTTCGATCGAGGATCGGTATGATGACGATGAGGACATAGATGAGGAAGAGAATCAACCGTCTACGTTTACAACGAGCAAACCGACCTCCGTTCCCAAGTACGTCAGCATCAGACGCCAGCGTCCGACGACGATCGCCGAGCAGGATAGTGAGGTAGATAGTGACGATGCAGCGCAGGACGAAGATAGAGAACCGGAGAAATCTTCAGCGGGTGGTGTGCAGTACAATACGGTGAACCGAAACTGGAACCGCAGGCCGACTGAAGCAACGAATGTGGCGGAAAGTGAGCCGGAGCGTTCATCTCCAAATCGGTAAGTACAAACAATTCCATCCCAGGCATTGCCTGAGGTGTTCTAGTTCATTTTCTTACTCATCTTATGTGTGGTTTGTTATTTTTGGTTTCGCTGCAGCTACAATACCATCGATCGCAGACGGACGACCAGCATACCGTACACCAGCAGTAGGTTGCAGGATGCCGAACGTGATGATGTAGGCACAGATTCTTCTCTTTTGGTACCATCTACAGACTTCCAAACCATATACACTACAGCTTCCACCACCACGATCGATCCATCACAATCATCAGAACCAAACTTGATACCTTACAGCACACGACAGTATAGTAGTGTTGAACGCGTTAACAGCAACACCATTAGCAACGACAACGACCGAGGCGGCAATAGCGAAAGTAGTAGTAGTAATAGTAGTAACGATAGCGATAGTAGTACTAGCAGTGGCAGCAATACTGCTGCCCCCAAACCAACCAATTTAGCATTTTCAAGCGCAACCACTGCCCCGGACAGCGACAGTGCTGAAGAGCCGGAGCAGGTGCAGGTGCTGTCGAATGTCGATTACCAGCCTACTCCGGAGGTGACTGACACCACTGTGCCAATTGTTCCAACTTTGCACAAAACGGACGATGGTATTAACGGTGACGGTGCTAAAGCACCGCTCGGTGAAACGATGCTAGAGGTAACCACCATACTAAACACAGGTGAAAGCGTTACTGGTAGTAGTGTTAGCAGTCTGGACGCTGGTTTGGAGGGTAGTGATACTTTTGCTAATAACGATAAGAACTTCGAGCCCCTGTACGATGGTGGTGAGAAAGGTTTCACTGACTACGAGGCGATCGTTACCACCACGACAACCAGCGCACCGTCCGTGCCGTCGACTACGGCGGTCCCTGCGACGGCTAGTTCCCTCACTAACGATGCTACTTCTAACTCAGTTTTCAAATTCACAAGAACTAGGAAACCATCGACTACCACCACCGCTACACTAGAACCTGTCACTAACCCTAGTCGGAAAGTTTCCCCGGGAAGTGGTGTTGCTCCGATAAAGGCAGCCCCACGCCCATTCGCAGCAGGCGCACGTCGCACACGTCCGACGCGCCTGCCAGACACTGCGAACAGCTTAGCTACCACTTCCGCACCAGAGCTAGAGTCGACGACACTCCGATCGGTAAAGGTGAGTTTTTCCAATGCCCAGAGATTTGATCTTTCAGCAAGCCGGCAGCGTAGAGTCGGCACCGCTACTCCCGAAAGTAGCGAAGTTGTAGATGGTAGACAGATTAATGAGCAGCCCGCAACACGAGCTACCGTGCGCGGTAACCGTGGTCGGGTCCGATTCCGTACCGCGGCCGAAAAATCGGTCGCTTCCACACCACTCTCTAACGATGATTCGCAAAGCACTAGATCTTCGGATAAGTTTGTTAGCACAACCACTCAAACCACGCGTCGCCGCTCGAGACCATCTACCGTCGAACTAGCCGCCAATCGTTTTGCCATTGGTCGTACTACAACGGTCAGCTCTACTGCAAGCACACCGACGGTCGAACCGTTGACAACCGCATCCGATCGTGGATCATTACGCCGCGTTAACTTTAGCCTGTACAGTGGGCGTCGCACCAGTGATACGGTGTCCACATCTTCCACCGAAGAACCACGCATAGAGACGGAAACGTACGACAATGTGACACCGTTCGATCAAGCGGAAATCAAATCATACACACGCATTGCCGAGGATCCGTTTATGACGCAGGAACGCATTTTGCTTACACTCGGCACCGCGTTACGTTATGGATTTAGCAGTCGTAACGAGTTGACCAGTGGAACACCAAATCCTACATTCCCAACGCAACCGGTGCAAGAGTTTTCAAGTACAATGGCTCCGGCACGTTCCACATTCAAGGGTCGTCCGTTTGGACGGGAAAATGTTGATAACATGGAAAATAATGGGTTGGCCGAAAACTTAAATGACATGTCGACTGAACAGTCAAATCTTCCCTTCTTCGAAGACACAGCTACCCCTGACGGTAGATTACTAAACGAGCTAACTACTGTGTACAATGTAAATGCTGCTGAAGTCGATACGACTACTCCACAGCCGAGAAAGCTCGTTTCGTCCAGCTTAAGAGATCGATACACTGCTAGCAGTACAACGGAAGCCGTAGATACCACGCTAAACGTGGTAGTTTCCGAAGTCAATACTAACAAAACATTCATTCCTGGACGCACGCGTCCAACACGCCCGTCACGGCTGCGTACGACATTAGATGCTAGCACAGGCTCAACTGCTATCGAGCAGGAAGCAACAAGAACACCATCGCGTAGACCGTTCGCGTCAAGAAAACAACCGAACTCTAACGCTGTCAGTGCATCACGTTTTTCGCCACCGGAAGAACCGTTCGGTAACGATGTGACAGAAAGAGCGACGGGTATTTCAACAACCAAACGTCAACGAGTAAACCGTCGTCGTACCACGACCACCACGGCACCTACTAGCGCTACTACGGCAACTGACGATATTGCTGTAACGCGCGGACGTACCGCTTTTAACACAGATCAACGCCGGCAGCGATTGCCAGGCAACCGGTTTTTGAAGACAGCTTCAACGACGACTTCTACGGAAGCATTTACGGCGGAACCAACGTTCCCAGACAGTAATGTGGCAAACTCGGACTTTACCACCGTGATCACTGACACATCGAACGAAATTGCATCAGGATACGATCTGCTCAACAGTGACAATTTGCTCAACCTACCAAATCTTCGCACCAATGAAGACATTGACGAGGAAGATGCTACCGAAACTTTGTCCACAATTGGCGTGTCAGTTACCGAAGCGAATCCGAGCTCCAATCTGGTTTCGGGTGGTCTTTCACAACAGCCGAAACCACAAAAGCTAGCTGGCTCCGATGGTACGCGCATTAACGATAGTCAACAGATTGAATCCGAATCCATTCCCAGCCGTAGCTCGACGCGAGTATTTGGCGGTGGTGCAACCAGACGTAAGTTTACCGGCAAGTTTGTCACCACAGAGGCACCAGAACCTACCGAGCCGATAAAGAAATTTGTGCCAACGCGTCGAAACCGTCCATCTTTCTCACTAGCCCGTAATGGTCGGCTGTCGACCACTACGGAAGACAGTTCGGGTGTTGCCACTACCGAAGACGCAGACGGCAGCGTTTCAGCTGGCCCAGCTCCGTTTGTACCATCGCGTAAACGTAAACCACTGCTGCTCGGTAGCCGCACATCCACAACGGTTGCACCGTTGGTTGAGAACACGAATGGTGAAGATTCTGCCCAACCGTCAGCACGCCCAACACGGCGTCGTCCGGCCTACTCACTGAACCGCCCCGCAAGACCACAGGCATTTGAAAATTCGTTCGACAAAGCAACGGTTACGTCAAAACCAGTGGAGCAAAAGTCGATCAACCGTACCTCGGTTCTGCTACCGAGAAGACCGAATCTATTCGCACGTACTACCACCACTACTAGCACGACAACTGTTGCGCCGTTGGGAGCGGATGCTACTGACCGCACAACGCTGGAGGACAGGTTCACGTCCTCGGAAGAACAGCGCTACAGCGGCGAGGAAAATGAGGGAGACAATGAAATTCAACGTCAGGGTAAGAGACTATTTGGTCAGCTTGGCAGTGACGCCAGCAATAGCTTAGTACCGCAAGAAGTCGACACAGAAAAACCACGCCCAGAACCTACGTACGGTGGTGTACGACGACCTGGATCTCGCGTCGGCCCAACACCGGCCCGCGTACAGCCAAACTCTGGCAGTAATCGATTCATCTTCAAGAATAACCAACCGGCTGCGACGGGTACTGCAGAAGGTTCTGCATCTTTGACTACGCAGCGCACATTTACCACTCGCACTAGACGACCGTTCGGGAATGTTGGTGGATACAAACCAACAGCACAAAATGGTACCGTACTGAGCGGTGACTCTGGTGCACCGGTTGCAGGTAGTGTCACTACCCCAAGGCCACGATTTACTCCAACGACGCGCACACGTCCAACATTCGGTCGGCTACGCTCTACCACTGCCTCGTTGGCAAACAAACCAGACGCAAGCATAGAAGGCGAACGTGTGCAAGTCGCCTCGACACTAAACGATTTGGAACAGGGTGCAGGTTTCGCGACACGTCGCTACCAGCCACGTAAACCAACCAGCCGACGCAACTTTACCTCCGTTAGTGTACCGGTAACGTCGGTGGGTAGTGGTCTTGGCAGTTTTTACAATGGTACGCGCGCCGGACAGAACGTAACACTGCCGGCGGTGTTCTTACTAACAACGAAAGATACGGCAGAGGGCATACAACAGACGACACCATCACAAACGAACAAGGAGACAACGCTATCCGCGGCCGAGTTTCCAACCGACGATACAAAACAGCCTCACGATTCAACGACCGCTTTTACCGTCGTTTCGCCTATCGCTAGCCAGAACGGTACGGATGAGCTAACACCAACAACAACAACAACCACATCACCCTGGCTTCTGGAGACAGTAAACGGGGCCGAAAACACTACCTCGTACGAGGATACAGTCAACACATTCAGAACCACCACCGAATACTACACCGCATCCGATGAGACTCACTACACAACACTGAATACGGCTGACACGATCTACACGATTAATGATAATATCGATATTGATGATGTCAATGTATTGCAGGACCGTAGTAGAACGTCGACGACGACCGTCAAGCCCACCACGCTGTACCACGTGTTCTCGATCGATAAGGAGAACGAATCGGTTCCTTCCTCCACCGAGATTTATCGCACCGAGGAGCAAGAGATCGAGCTGCCGGCGGCAAACAGGACCGACAAGCTGGTCAAGATACACCGGGTGGTCGAAATCTACACGAAGAACACAAGCAATCCGGACGAGCTGCCCGTTATGCAGAAGCTTGGTGAGATCAATCGCAAGATTATCATACGGCTGGTAGAGCCAAACCGAGCCAACAATCGCACCGGAGGAACGAGCAGCACCAGCAGCAGCAGCTACACCACGACCACGCTCGGTAGCGGTGCCCCGGTAACGGAGCGTGCCGACGACGAGGACACGGATAATGGTCGCGGTCGCACCGTGGTCCTGTCCTCTAACAGTGTGTTCACCGTGGAGACGTCCACCATTCCACTCGAAGGTTTGTTTGATCCGGAGAAGGGTGTCGGGTTCCCGACTACTGACATGCCACCGCAGGCCGATGCTGAGCAGGACGTGCCAACCGTGGCCCCTCATCCAGAAATTGAGCGCATCTCGAGTTTAGATTTTAGTTCGGCAACAGGTGCCAGCCCGGTGGAACAGGACGGCGAACTGCCGGCGGTGACACAGCTTGCTGCAGAAACCGATCGCTACGTGCAGGTAACTAGCTTGCGGCCGGACTTGACAGACGACACAGAAACGGAGTCGATCAATGATGACAGACAGCAGGGCAACGGGTACAAACCACAGACAACTGACTACTACTTTGTACCGGTCGAGGAACTGACCACCACGGCAACTGTGGCGGCTGAGCCAGAAGAAACCACCTTCAAAAGCGTGACCATAAGTACGACCCGCACCACACCGGTAGTGGTGTCGTCTTCGACGCAGCGTGAGATCGTGCACAAGTACACACTGCCGGCCGAGTTCTCTTTCCAAGAGCCGTCCAGCGAAACGACCACCACGAAGACGACCACGACGCCAGCAACCACCACCAGCTCATCATCAGCTCCGGAGCTACTGACGACCATGACGGCGGACCTACCGTCCGGTAGTAGTACGGTGGTTGATCGCGTACAGTCGCTGGTGTTGCCGAGCAAAGAGAGCAAGAAAAAGTACACCAAGCGCCCGGATTCGGTTCTTACTGCCTCGCGGGTATCCGACTTTGCGTACAGTAGGGACAGTTCCGCCGAAGCTGACAATGAGCGGGTGATCGCGACTACCGAACCACTGTTCATGACCGAACCGGCCCCGATCACGACGACTAAAGCCACCAATACACGCCACTACACAAACAATCGCAAGTACGTGTCGTCGCTCTCGTTGCGTCCTAACTTTAGCACACCAGAAGCTAACCAGAACGGTGGTGGTCCATCGTACAGGAAGTCGAAAGACATACCCGTGGTACCGCTACCGAAGGTGATCAACTCAAAATCGGCCACGCAACGCGTACCGACCACTACCGAAACGACCACGACCACGACGACGACAACGACAACCACCACTACCACGCCCGCACCGATCACAAAGATAGACTTCAACATCAAGTACGTGCTGCCGGTGAACCTGCCAGACGCTAATTCGCACGAGCTCAAGATCGAAAGCAAAAATGACAAGTACAGCATACCGCTGTCACCGATACTGCGGCCAGATTTTATAACGCGCGAAATATCCGGCGAGCGGCAGGATCGCCAGTTTTCGCCCGTCTATCGGCCCGAGCTCGATAATGATGAGCTGACGCGCCAGCTAACCAGCGACGCCGACCCGGTCGCCCTGGAGGCGGAACATCTCGACCGTGAAATACTCGGCGACGGGGGTGACAGTAGACAATCGGCGGAGAGTGGTGCATCGCTCGGCAGCGGCACCGCAGAACAGCTCGTCAGCCATAGTATACCGTCGTCCGCGGCATACTTCTTGCGCCGTACCGCCGAGGTTAGTTAAGGACACGCGGGTACGAGGATAGCGAATCGCAACACACCGGCAACAAAACACCGGTTCGAAGATGGTCAAAGATGGTCGTAACGAAAAGCGCGCGAAACGTTTGCAGTTATATACTCTTTATCTATATTTGTTTACTCAAGTACGGTGTGCACACTTTTAGCGGGTATCACACAGTTTCATTTGTGTAGGTTTTATGTGTATGTGGCGTGTGACTGTGTGTGTGTGTGCGTGTGTGTGTATGGAGCGTATGCGTATGTTTGTATGTGCGTGTGTGTGAGACAAATTTTGAGTACCGGATGCGAAAAATCTAATACAAAATTTTCACTTAACCAATCCCGTGTGGTAAACCAATACGATTAACCACAGACAATCAAAATGGCGCTCGGACAAGGGAATTTTAAGCGATTGTACGTGTTACCCTGTTTTTACTCTATATTGTTTCATACATTCTTTCCTTACTATCTAATCAACTCTGCACACACTTTTGTTTTGTTTTTCCTTTTACCACTGTGTTTCATTAACATCCTTACTCATATGCCTTACCGTTGTGCAGCCTGAAATGACTAATTAATGTTGCCATAGGACCGCCAAGAGGTAGAAATTATTGTACAGAAGCAAAAACCCTCCCGGTGTTTAGTGTGAATTACATTCTATTACGAAACAAACGTGCCTCAATGGTTACGAGCCCAATTTCTGTGTCATTCATCAATTGCTGCCTGTCAGTGATAGTATTTTTTCGTTTATATTAGTATTCGATTTATTTTTTACTAACAATTGTTGTTTCCTGTTTGTTGCCTGTTTGACATCTAACTACAAGTCGGTTTGGTTTGGAATTGCATTCTGTGTGTTTATTTTTTTTTGTTACCTAAGATGTGTGCTCGTTGACACCGACACTTAGCATTATCTGTTTGCAAGTACTACCATCGGAGAAGTAACCGGTCAAAAACCGGTTGTGCAGATGTCAATTTCTACTACACTTTCCTTTCAACTGGAAGTGTAACAACACATGCAATTGGCATTGTTGGCGTATGTGACAAGTGGCTGCATGGTATGACCACGCATGGAACGGTCACACAAAATGGTTGTGTAGCAACACATGTGAGCAGTTTTGCAAAAAATCAAGCAACCTGTTGTTACCTGTCACAGTATATATTTAATCATACCTCCTGTTCTGCTACTGATATTTAAGTCAAACTGTGTACATTTGAACAATGGTTTCTCATAATTGTTATAGGTACAGTAAATACATCGAACAAGAATCGCACCAGTACAACCACCCGTATTATCCCGTTTCTGTGTGTCAGCAGGGACAGACAGATTCATCCACTACTGTCATATTATTTATTCCCGGTTAATCAGCACCTTTTTTAACATCTTTTGCTTCTTTCTATTCCGCATTAGGATGCGGATACTATCCCGCTGCTAATTTGTTACGTGAATGGAATGTGCTGGAAATGGTCACTGTGACATCTTCCCTGCAAAGCCAAATATGGTCCCAGCTGACATACGCTAGTCTTTTTACCTAAACGGTTTGATAGTATTTGCAGTCGAATATTGACGGTTGGACTGAACATGTTGTAGCGCTTGGAAGATGCGCATGCATGCATGTAACACTGTCTCACACCTTAAAGCATGTGACACACACACACATGGGAGTGTGAGTGTCTTTTTAAATGGCCACAAGTATTTCACAAAAAATATAGTCCGAGTGAAATTGAATAGCTCAGTAGCTCAGTTAAAAAAAAATACCTGCCCTTAGTGTATACCTACTTTTATAGTACATTTTAAACTAGGTATAACAAGTTGAAGCAGTTTTTAATTTTTATTACATAATACGAAAATGTCAATTTTAATAAGTTTTACAACTTCTTCAACACTACCAATGTGACAACGTTACAGCATGCCTGCTATTTTATTTTATATGATTACCCTCGATGGCATGTGCATGTTTTTCTTGAACTCAGTCGATGCATGTTACGTCCTTTTTAACGACAAGTTAAGAGATGCCCAAGAGCACAAGAATGGTAGATAATGAGAGTGCGGGTAGATGCTTTTTAGCTCGAACAGACAGTTTTGGAAGTAAGGCCAAGTTTTATTTTAACACGTGTTCGTTCGGTTCCCGATAAAGTTTTTAAAAGTAATACGCACGCAACATATATTATATCCGGGAGCATGCACGCCAACAAGCTGTTGCAAAA
Source organism: Anopheles maculatus (assembly GCA_002091835.1). Taxonomy (NCBI): domain Eukaryota; kingdom Metazoa; phylum Arthropoda; class Insecta; order Diptera; family Culicidae; genus Anopheles; species Anopheles maculatus. The sequence continues at coordinate 19,225 of KZ062464.1, read as the reverse complement.
TGTTTTAAAGTTGAATGCATCACTTCACCCACGTTACCTTAAACTAAGCTGAATGTCAAGTGAACTAGATATATTACTCATTACATACCAACACGATGCAGGATGGAGTACACGAAGCTAGACACCTTCCAAACTAGAAACTACTAACGAAACGATTTCTCAAGGGCAGCAATCCGAAAACAAGTATTGTAAACAAAACAGTTATAAAATTTACTCCCATACCAATGAGACAGTTTGTGAATTATTATCGGTGCAATGAGACATGCAGCGATATTTCCTGCCGAGATCTATTAACAAAAAAAAAACAAAACGAAGATAAATTTGTTCCCATCCAAGTTATATTGCCTTTCGGAAAGTTCTCGGCGAGAAAGTTCGCTGCATATCGAATTGCACTTTTACTTTCGAAAAACGTAACAAGAGGATGACGCTCTCGAACACTAAGAGTACCGTGTGGACTTTGTTTTGCTTGTTCCTTTCCATCTCACGCATACACGTACACCACAAACACCTGAGCATACCGGATCCTCAGCAGTGATAGTAATTACAATGTTCAGCCTTTCTCGCTTCACTCACGAACTAAATACTACACACCACAAACATCCCAAGTTGTTGCACACAGACAAAACAAACAGGAAAACCGGTATTAAAGTAGTATACACTGTCATTAGTATTCTACGTGCACGATTATCACCTAGCGTTTTGATTGACGTTGGCGAGTGGTGAGGCAACAGATGTAGAAAAGAATGTTACGCGCTGCGCCGTTGGAATGTGGCATATTTAAAGCACACTTTGATATTATACCATGTCATGCAAAATTTTGCACTGCAATGTTGCAGTGATATTGAAAGTGAATGTACAATAGTCTGTTAGGTAATGGTAAAGCGTAGACAGACACTAGCATTAGTGTGCCGATATGTATTGAGTGTCGTCACAAAGAGTGTTTTTTTGTTTTTCTTTCACAAACTCGTCGTAAACCAAGCTAGAAAATATACTATCGATAAGATGTAAAACATACTGCTGCTACCGTAGCGCTTGGTACACGTCATGTAAAACGGGGTCAAACGAAGACTTACCAGACAACAAGATGGGCAAGATTGCAACGAATGGCAGACATATTGTTTCTTTCAAAGAAAACACGTACGATGAACACGTGTTAGTTTGTTTAACGAATGACTTTACTTCGTTTGCATCGCTTTCTACCGTCAAACGGAAAACACACTTTACATACCATGATTATAGATTGTCTGTATTGAGCATTTCTTTTATTAGGAGGAACTGGTGGCCCACTTATTAATACAAAACCCAAACACCCCATTTGTCTACACACGTGATTTGCTTTGTTTTGGTACACAATATATGGATTGATTGGTAGTGTGTTGTAACGTCCGCACACAGTGTATTGCTGCCAGTCGTGATGTAAGACCGGGGCTTAGTTTTGTCCGTCCAAAACTATCTGAATGTTCCAGTGGACCATTCCATCTAATAATGCCGCGAGAGAATCATTCTAGTATGACTCGGTAATTAATCTTCAGCGAAGCATGGTCAAAGCCCGTCAAAGCTGCCAAGCGCCCCCACCGTGGAGTAGAAGCTCGAAAATATCAATACACACGGTCGATTGAAGTAGCACGCTTGACGCGTGGGTCTTGCCGAGTGGTTTTTCTCAGCTACACGTGCTATGTTTATTTGGCTGATCCGCTATGCCTATTCGATGCAATTATGAATTCAGGGACACCCGCCATTACAACACCTTTACTTTACAAAATGGAATTTGTACGGCAAAATGGGTTGTGTGCATTTACATCACTCGGCTCTAGTTTCGGTGTAATGGACGCAACAGTAGGAGACTGTCCGAATATGAGCTGTAATTGTGACAGCTGAAAGTACCTCGAAAGGCACGTACACGAAACCCGATGTAAATAGTCCTTGTGATATTAATAGGATGATTGGTTGCTTCATACGGTACAAGGCTAGTTATGAGCGTTGCGGCAAACTTACCTGTCTTTTGTGTGCTCCTACAAACCTACATATGTACAATAGTTACCGTATTTTATTTAGTTCAGATAGTTTACGATCACTAGATCCGGAGCGAGAGTTGCATCGCAAAAAATTACATAAAAGGAGATGAGGACGCTCACCTGGTTTTATCTCCAAAAATGGAACAACTTCCCCCGCAAACGTTTTGACGTAAGCAGGAAATTGGTTTTTTGTGCCTGTTTTTGTAAAATTTGTTGCATTACCACTCTGCAGCATCTCAGTAAGAGATAATTGCCTTAGGTTTTGCGTGATTTTTTTGTTTGTTAAACTCTGACGGCAACTTTCGAAAGGCATCGCCGGAAGATGATAATGAAAGGGAACCATCATGTAACAGGAAGAAAATAAATTTAGCACCTTCCTGCTCGTTCGTCGAATTTCCAATACACACACACACAAATATATCTTGGTTTGGCCTTTCACCATCGCTGACCAATCTTGCGAGAGTGCAGGGTTACGTAAAGCGATGACAATAATATCTGGTCTCGCGTGTGGAGAAGATGCGAGATTCGAGACCCAAAAACAAACAGATTTAAATCGACTGTCAGCGGTTGTGTGTGTGGCACGACCACGAACAATGTCTAGTGCTTTGCATATCTTGTTGTGTCAGCAGCATGTTTAGCAAGCGGACCCAGCATGCACAGTTGTCCCCGGCTATGCGAGACGTTCGATCTAATCGTTGCAGCAATAGGCAGGCATGATTGGGCAGGCAAACTGGAGAAAACTTTCAATTTCAAATGAAAGATCTCGGGACCGCCGAAGAGATTGAAGGTAGAAGCGAAATAGGGAAAG
>KZ062464.1:1258-16329 GCA_002091835.1 Anopheles maculatus | reverse complement strand
ATTCCTGCAGCTTTTGCCCTTTTTGCTGAACAAAAGTAAAATTGGAAATAGCGGACCCCATTACCAACTTTCACCCATGGTTGATTATGGTGCCAGGAATGCTAACCGGTTTGATGAAAAATCAATCAATCCCGGGCGGCGACATAAGCGACAACAACGGCAATGTTACTGTGTGCGATTATGTAATGTTTTGTTTATATCAACACACATTACACTATATAGTAGAAAGTAAAATAAGAAAACGGTTTGATAAAATAGCAAAGGTTCCCAATCGAAGGCTCACAGTATTCAAGCATTCTCTTACAACAGACCCTACAAGCAGATCTTGCTTATTGAAGGATGAACCAAATGTATCCTTCAATTTTTAACCGAGAGACTTAACTTACTCTTACCCTTGATAGTTGCTATGAGCTACTCCTAGACGAATACCGCCTCAAAAACCCCACCATATGCGAGACGTGACTCCAGACAATAAATGAATCATAGAAAATGTACATGCAACCTTGGACCGCTACATCTCTTGCTGACCTACGTTGAGAAGGCAACAGAAGGCCATTAACTACACACAATCCTACAATCAATAACGTTGAAATATTTGCTACCATCGTGGTATAATACCAGCTGCAAACCTATGTATGCGCTAGTCGAACCAGAAGTGTGAGGCAAGCTCGCAACTATAGTAATTAACGGCAGCAAAAAATACCGTGGGTGTGACAAATTGTAAATCTTAGCTAGCGCAATGCCGTCTTGTTGCGTTTGCAGACGCCCAACGCAATGTTCACTTAGTCATTCTGTGCTCCATTGTGAGCTGGTACGGGTAATATACCTTCACTTGCATGATTAGCTATTCTGATATATCTAGCACATGGTTTCTGATCCACATACACGCAACCGTTTCACATTAAGCGACGTTGGACTGACCATGCTGGAATGTTGTTTGGCAGAATGTTTACTCTACAATGTTAACTACTATCACACACACACACAAGCTCCTTTTTCTTTATCCAGATTATGGTGCCAGGAATGCTAACCGGTTTGATGAAAAATCAATCAATCCCGGGCGGCGACATAGGCGACAACAACGGCAATGTTACTGTGTGCGATTATGTAATGTTTTGTTTATATCAACACACATTACACTATATAGTAGAAAGTAAAATAAGAAAATGGTTTGATAAAATAGCAAAGGTTCCCAATCGAAGGCTCACAGTATTCATGCGTTCTCTTACAACAGACCCTACAAGCAGATCTTGCTTATTGAAGGATGAACCAAAAGTATCCTTCAATTTTTAACCGAGAGACTTAACTTGCTCTTACCCTTGATAGTTGCTATGAGCTACTCCTAGACGAATACCGCCTCAAAAACCCCACCATATGCGAGACGTGACTCCAGACAATAAATGAATCATAGAAAATGTACATGCAACCTTGGACCGCTACATCTCTTGCTGACCTACGTTGAGAAGGCAACAGAAGGCCATTAACTACACACAATCCTACAATCAATAACGTTGAAATATTTGCTACCATCGTGGTATAATTCCAGCTGCAAACCTATGTATGCGCTAGTCGAACCAGAAGTGTGAGGCAAGCTCGCAACTATAGTAATTAACGGCAGCAAAAAATACCGTGGGTGTGACAAATTGTAAATCTTAGCTAGCGCAATGCCGTCTTGTTGCGTTTGCAGACGCCCAACGCAATGTTCACTTAGTCATTCTGTGCTCCATTGTGAGCTGGTACGGGTAATATACCTTCACTTGCATGATTAGCTATTCTGATATATCTAGCACATGGTTTCTGATCCACATACACGCAACCGTTTCACATTAAGCGGCGTTGGACTGACCATGCTGGAATGTTGTTTGGCAGAATGTTTACTCTACAATGTTAACTACTATCACACACACACACAAGCTCCTTTTTCTCTATCTCTCTTGTATCTTTGTTCTTGCGAGAACCAGCAGACTACGTTTCCTATCTGTTTGCATCGTTAACTATCTACCAGTTGCTATAAATTGCTTGGATCTATCTAGAAACAACTAGCGAGTAGCAACAGCATGATTTGTCGCACAACGCAATCTAAACATTCGCAGAATACACAGTCACGTACACGCACTCACAATAGAATTGAAACATTTCGATTACAATAAACCGAAGACAGAGAGAGAGAAGGAAGAACAAAAATCCTAACTCAATGTAAATCTACAATTGTGCAACATCTACACTACGCCACCGATGAAACACACCACTAAAAGGCATAGAGATTTTGCCGCCAAAGCATAGTTACAACTGCTCTATTTGTCAATCTACATCTATAACGACACTAGCGCGCAAGCGACACATATTTTTTTCCTTTTTTTCTAGTAATACAAAGCCTATTCCTGCAGCTTTTGCCCTTTTTGCTGAACAAAAGTAAAATTGGAAATAGCGGACCCCATTACCAACTTTCACCCATGGTTGATTATGGTGCCAGGAATGCTAACCGGTTTGATGAAAAATCAATCAATCCCGGGCGGCGACATAGGCGACAACAACGGCAATGTTACTGTGTGCGATTATGTAATGTTTTGTTTATATCAACACACATTACACTATATAGTAGAAAGTAAAATAAGAAAATGGTTTGATAAAATAGCAAAGGTTCCCAATCGAAGGCTCACAGTATTCATGCGTTCTCTTACAACAGACCCTACAAGCAGATCTTGCTTATTGAAGGATGAACCAAAAGTATCCTTCAATTTTTAACCGAGAGACTTAACTTGCTCTTACCCTTGATAGTTGCTATGAGCTACTCCTAGACGAATACCGCCTCAAAAACCCCACCATATGCGAGACGTGACTCCAGACAATAAATGAATCATAGAAAATGTACATGCAACCTTGGACCGCTACATCTCTTGCTGACCTACGTTGAGAAGGCAACAGAAGGCCATTAACTACACACAATCCTACAATCAATAACGTTGAAATATTTGCTACCATCGTGGTATAATACCAGCTGCAAACCTATGTATGCGCTAGTCGAACCAGAAGTGTGAGGCAAGCTCGCAACTATAGTAATTAACGGCAGCAAAAAATACCGTGGGTGTGACAAATTGTAAATCTTAGCTAGCGCAATGCCGTCTTGTTGCGTTTGCAGACGCCCAACGCAATGTTCACTTAGTCATTCTGTGCTCCATTGTGAGCTGGTACGGGTAATATACCTTCACTTGCATGATTAGCTATTCTGATATATCTAGCACATGGTTTCTGATCCACATACACGCAACCGTTTCACATTAAGCGGCGTTGGACTGACCATGCTGGAATGTTGTTTGGCAGAATGTTTACTCTACAATGTTAACTACTATCACACACACACACAAGCTCCTTTTTCTCTATCTCTCTTGTATCTTTGTTCTTGCGAGAACCAGCAGACTACGTTTCCTATCTGTTTGCATCGTTAACTATCTACCAGTTGCTATAAATTGCTTGGATCTATCTAGAAACAACTAGCGAGTAGCAACAGCATGATTTGTCGCACAACGCAATCTAAACATTCGCAGAATACACAGTCACGTACACGCACTCACAATAGAATTGAAACATTTCGATTACAATAAACCGAAGACAGAGAGAGAGAAGGAAGAACAAAAATCCTAACTCAATGTAAATCTACAATTGTGCAACATCTACACTACGCCACCGATGAAACACACCACTAAAAGGCATACAGATTTTGCCGCCAAAGCATAGTTACAACTGCTCTATTTGTCAATCTACATCTATAACGACACTAGCGCGCAAGCGACACATATTTTTTTCCTTTTTTTTCTAGTAATACAAAGCCTCTTTATGCGTCTCTCTAATTCACAACAACCCATTCCCTTTCTTCCCTTCTACCGCTTCCCCTGTTCGTTCGTTTACCGGCGTCCAGGTGCGTCCACAGTACCGTCCGAGCTTGAGACGTCCATCCGGCAGCGGTAAGCCAAGCACTAGCGGGCTGCAACAAACGTCCTCCAGAGAGCAGCCAGACACCACGACCGAACGCACTAAGAGCACGCGACGCTCTGAAGTGCCCTCTGCCAGCATCGAGCAGGCGACCTCCGATCAGCAGCAGCCGACGACAACGGCGACGACGCCGGCCTCGTCACTGCTAGTACGCCGTCGCCGTCCCACCACTGCCTCGAGCTATCTGGCCAAAATTGCGAACCGACAGCGACCGGGCACTGTGATGTCATCGACGGAGGAAACCACCACCACCAGGTCCGAGGTGTCGCAAAGCCGAGTCAGCAGCCGTCCGAACCTCAACAGCAACAACTTACGGCGCAAATATGGACCCGCTAATAGAACCGGTTACACTAGCAGCACTGCTGCCGGAGCGGGCAGCGAGAGCACCACCACCATCCCCAACGCCAGCAGCGAGACAAGCCCAGGTGCAGGTAAGATGAAGCAACTTTGAGCCGCCGTGTGTAGCTGTGTGTGCAGATGAAAGCGAAAATAGTGTGTCACCCTACCCGTCGTCCAGTTTCGTTCCCGCTCATATTGAAGCGTCGGGAGGCTGGGACGCACCGGGCATGGGATCTCCCATTGGAGAGCGCTCGCCCGGGCATACGGGCGAAGGTCGAATGGAACGAGTCCGGTAGATGATCCGCTTATACAACACAACCACAGCATCAACTCTTGGTCATGCAAATAACATAAGATGGTACGCGTTTTCTCGCTCTCGTGATTAGCAGCCAATTCGTTTCGGCACACGGCTTTTACGGTATGAGGACACGGCGCACGTCAAGCACCGCAAGATGGTAATCTCTACCAAAAGCACGCGTTGGGGATGGACAGCTTTTTGTTGTTTTTTTTTTCTTTTGCTGTCGTGATGGAAAGTTTGGTGTTCTTTTACCACGTCCAGCTTGAATTTCGGACGGAAGATTTACAATGTGATCATCATCTAGCTTTCTGTTCCCTCAACAAGCCGTTGACACATCGTTTAAGTTTGTTTGAGGGTGATTTGTTTTAGAGTTTGTAATGGGTTTTAGAGTTTGTTAGAGTTTGTTTATAACAGGTTTTGAAAAATTATTGTTTTAAACTCTATATTTATCTATTCCCACTCCATAGATCCATTTGAATTTTATTTTCTTATGGAACCCTCATTCTTATGGAATCCTCATTGTTAATCTCATTTCTTATGGAACCCTCAGTTGCCTTATGACATGATTTGTATGATTTATGAAATCTTGAAAGAAATATTCCATCAGGAATTTGAATCAATCCATATCCAAAAGTACTAAATTTTACTTTTGCAATTGATGTTTCCAGCTATTCAAAAGGAATTCCAGATCCAGATGAAATGGTATTGACAGATTTACGAAAGTCAGTCCCAAACAAACTGTACAATAAATAAGTCTTGCACAGCAACTCCCACATTTGGCCTAGATGACAAAAAATTGGGCGGCCCGGTGGTGATGCGACAGCGGCGCCGGTCTTCACACGGCAGGACCGGGGTTCAAGTCTCATCTGGGCCGTTCCCCCATAGTGAGGATTGACTAACCAACTATGCGGTATCAATTAGTCTAGTAAGCCAGAAATGGCAGGCATGACCTTAAGAGGTCGTTAGGCCAAGAAAGAAGAAGAAGACAAAAAATTGTGTCATGCTGTGATGAATGTTTTGAGTTGTAGACATGCAAAGGCTCCAATAATCTTCAGGCAACCGCGAATTATTTTATTTCTCCAACAGTAATACCTGTGTAAATCGGTGACTCAATCTCAGGCTTCACGCGGGTCTCCAAGATTTACTTGAATTATTTCAAGCACTACCTTTATGTCAGGCCCCAAAACTGTTTAATTCACTCAATACTTGTCAATCGAACCTACACATGTGGTGAACAAATCACGCATTAATCGTCCACACTATCTACATCACATTAGGTTAATGCTTTCGTAGCAAACCTCAACTTCATGCACAAAACGGCGACTTCAGCATTCCCAGCACACGCTGTCGTTTAGCCTGAGGTATTTCGACAAATATTTACTCCCACTTTCAACTGCGTCTGGTTGGATCGGGATTTGAAACGTGATTTTCAAGGTGATCGAGACGACAATTTCGGATTTTCAAACGTTGCGGTATGCCTTGCATGCTTGCATAGTATTTGAATTTTAAATCACCCAGTAGGAGGTAGTATGCTGTTTTGCCTGGTTGGCAAATCGAACACAAAACTCCCACTCAAAGGCATCTTCTTTATTGTGGAACCTATATATGGGGAGACGGAACTGAGTATTACAAGTATCACAGTAACACACACACTCACATAGAGTATGCAAATAAGCGTCTGCAGAATTAGAGAATGATGATTGTCGATAATTTTTGCATAAAATAATGAAATTGATTAGGCTCTGTAGAAACCAGATATGTAAATTGATGATAAAGTTCTTGTTTATATATATATACATTAAAAGCCTCCAGACGGGACCGACCGTAATGAAACAGGATGTGGGTTCTGTAAGATGAAGATGAAAACATGAAAACAGAAAAAGGGTATTCTAACAATGCTTCATCGTTCGTGCTCATCGTAACGTGCAAGAACGATGGGTAGCGATTTTGCAACTGTGATACGATTTTCGGTCGATCGGTAGGTTGCTTTGTGCTAATTGAATGTTTGTGTTCGTATATTCTTCTCCGTTTAACGCCGCCACATTACGCAGAAGTATCCACTCGACCGGTAAACTCTTTGTTTAAACGCCGAAACAATGGTTCTCCGCTGACCCGTACCACGACACCAACACCACTGGAATCGATCCCATCGTCCACCGGAGCGCCCGTTAGTAGTAAGTTCTTTAAAAAAAATAAGTACCGCATCGGTGCGCCCGGTGCTGGACCGGCCGCCGAACGTAATGTCAATGAGCAGCCAGCAGTGCCAGTCCAGCAACTAGACGCGTCCGGAGTCGATCAAAACATTGAACCCAGCATACGGCAGAACAGCAAACTGTACAATGCGAAGAATCGCTATCAGCAGATAGGGGAGCACGACGATGGTGAACCGATCGAGCAAGAGCTGCTCGATGCGCTCACAACGCTATCCCGCGCTCCATTACCAATCGTCAGCACCACTACCGTTCGCAACGGGTACGATGCAGTGGTGGACAAGGAGTGGGCCAGACAACAACAAAAGCAGTCCCAGTTTGTGGCGGAAGTGAATGGGCGAGCGACCACGCACAAGTACAACGTCACACACGACTATCCTAACGCGCTCGGATACAGCGTCCCAGTACAAGCGACGTCAACGCACAAATTGCGTAAGTAGAGCCTAGGCGGACTTGGGTAATATCATCCGAACCTGACACACTTGTTTCATACCTATACATACACAGAGACACCCATCCAGCGGCCCCGTATCGCAACTCACTCCGAGTACTACTACCAGCAAACGACTCCGGGGCTTATCTACACCTCACCGATCGCAACCGCTACCATCAGTCCGAGGCAGGACACTACCGTACTGTCACAGTTCCCGCGTAACCATCAACCATCGCACTACGAACGTCAAAGCAGTAGTGGTAGAAGAAAGCAAAAGGATGATGTTACGGGACGTACGTATCGTCCTGCTCCAATCGATTATGACTATTATGATGATGGAGATACTCGTAAAGTTGGGAAATCTAGTTCGCAGGTAATTTCCACAGGCTCTCGATTAAACCCGTTGGGGCCATTTTCGATTGTTCACATGGTACTTATATTGTTAATATTTTGTTTCTTTTCTGACACACACATACTTCTAACAGGTGAAAGTGATTATGCACGGACCAGGCATTATAGAGTGTCTCGATCAAGGCAACTTTCCACATCCACTGTCATGCAAAAAATTCATATCTTGTGCCAAAATGGAGATCGGAGGCGTCATCGGTTGGGAGTACACCTGCCCAAAGGGTCTCAGTTACGATCCGGTCGGTGGCATCTGCAACTGGTCTGCCGGGTTGGGTTGCAACGAGTGAAACGTGAAACAGTGGACTATCACCAACGGCCAACTTACTCAATACTTTAAGCGTGTAAATCCGTCCTGTGTGTTGTAGTTAAACGAAGCAAATCAATATTAAGACTGTTGTCTGCTCTCTACCTTTTGGGCTAGCATTTTATAGCATCGTTAACAGCGTTGTAGCTACATTCCTCCTAGCACGGCACCAGTGTAACCCGGCTAGCGATTGATTGAGCCAAAGCCGGACGATCAGACTTTAGAATTAGATCAATTATTCCAATCTGGAGGCAAACTTCCGCAGCGAGTTAGTGTTAAGATTTTTTTTTTTTTAGTTTACCCACTAGTTGTTGTATAAAATGTTGGGCATCTATTTACTATTCTTAAAACGATATTACAATCCTTCTTCTTTGTGATAAAGTCGTAATAGATTTCTCGAACAAAACAAACACAGAAGAGCATAAAACACACGTGTGTGTGCTTATTCGCACTTTATCAGTGTTTAAACCAACATTATTCTTCAATTTTGAAACAAACAAAACAGTTTATGGAATTATTTAAATGTGAATTTGACGAACCAATAATAATGGCACTTGTGTTAAGTGATTTGTCATTGTTTTTCACTTTCGGAATATTGTTGTTTCTTTGGGTCTCATTGCATAGTCGTCACGTGTTCGGTGAATTAGAATTGAAACATTACGGATGGATTGCCCTTCCCCCTACATTTTCTATCTATTTGTTTGATCTTCGACAAGAACTGATGAACGAGCGAAGGTAAGCTTTATCCTTATTTCATGCATTATTACAATGGAATTGCAAAAAGGTTAAATAATTTCTACAGAAAAAAAACTGTTTAAAGACAGCGATATAAAAAAAAACACACACAGATAATGTTAACGTTAATTTACTCGATTTTGTAATAAAATAGATATACAACGAAAACCTGGTGAAAACTGGAATTTTGTTATTAACTGCTTTTCCCCCAAAATGTTGGTGATGATCGATTCACAAAACAAACAAAAAAAGTATATATGTATGATCCATTTTCAAAAAAGTATCCACCCGTCTCAGAAAACTGTGTGTTGGTTTTCCTACGTTGTGTTTATTCGCAAAGACCGCAGTAAAAAGAGAAATGTTATAGCTTCGCTCTTCCTTTTATGCCTATCTTGCACCTATAGTTCTTTACAACGTATGTAGGGATGGCAAATTAATCTGGGACACAAACCTATCATTGGCGGCCACCAAAATTGAGCCAATTTTCATATTTCGCTCTATGTTCTAGCTTTCCTGTAAGACGTCCTTTTCGAAAGGGAGTAAACTAATCTTAGACGCGGGTCTCTTGTACATGCCACGCTTAGTTTTTACCGTTACGACACGTACCACGTTGTCTCTCCCAGGATGAATGTCAGTTATTCTGCCCAAAGACCATTGTCCACTAACCATGTCTTCTTCCTTTAACATGACCATCTGTCCCTTCTTTAACAAAAGTGCTGACCTATTCTGCTGGTAACAGTTATGTAACTCGCTTAAATATTCAACACGCCATCTGCGCCAATGATCTTGTACTAACTGTTGCATTTGTTGATTTAGCTTCAATCTATTAGAAGGGACGCTCAAAACGTTCTGATCTGGAAGGGATAACAAAGGAGTTCCTATCAGGAAATGCCCTGGTGTGAGAACATCGAGTTCCTCGGGGTCTTCTGACAAAGGAGTCAGAGGGCGCGAATTTAGTTGGGCCTCGATTTGGTTCAATACCGTGACCATGCTCACAAAGGATAGTTGTCGATCGCCAAGCACCTTCCTCATTGTCTTCTTTGCGGACTTGACCGCCGCCTCCCAAAGTCCACCGAAGTTAGGAGCTCTCGGTGGGATAAAGCTCCACGTTATTCCCAGCTTCAGCGCCTCGTTCCAAACCGCAGCTTTAGCCTTTGAGTTGTTTAATACGCCATACAACTCCAACAGCTCCTTCTTAGCGCCTTGAAAGTTCAGCCCGTTGTCCGAATAAACGTGGGTAGGTAGTCCTCGACGAGAGATGAAACGGCGGAAAGCCGCGATGAAAGCATCAGTCGACAAATCCTCCACTAGTTCGATATGAACGGCTTTGGTGCAGAAGCAAACAAAGATGCAGATGTATCCCTTTTGCGCAGCTGCCTTCCGATGGACTGGTTTAAGAAAAACCGGACCGCAGTAATCCACTCCCACGAAAGCAAACGGTCTGGCAGGTGACGTTCTTTCCGGTGGTAGTTGTCCAATGGGTTGACTAATCGGTGTCGGATCGGCCTTGAAACAAGTTAAACAGTTACGGCAAACATTATTAACAACTACCTTACCACTCAGGATCCAAAACTCTTGTCGAACCATTGCCAGAGTCAAGCGCGGGCCAGCATGCATCGCCAGCTGGTGGTACGCCGTCACTAAGATCTTCGTGAAATTCGTCTTTGCAGGCAGGATCATAGGATGTTTAGCAGCATACCCTATTGCTGCATGCTTGAGGCGGCCACCAACGCGCAGCACACCTTCGGAGTCGAGGAAGGGTCTCAAATATTTCAAGCGCGATGACACAGCCACTTTCGCACCCTTTCTCAATGCACGTATTTCGTCCTCAAACTCTCTCGACTGAATCGTCTTCACCAAAGTTTGAACCGCGTCACGAAACTCTTTGTTAGTGCAGTCCCCCTTTTCATGCTGTTTTCCAAGACGTATATTGATAAACCTGTTGCAGTAAGCCGCTATTCGTACGGTTTTCCAATAGCACGAAAAATTGTCCAGCAGGCAATGCGGAGTTGGAGCCTTTGTAGATGAGGCAACGATCAATGTCGTTTTCCGCTCTTGAATAGCCTCTTCAGGATCGGTGTCCACCTTCACTACATTCCACTTTTCTGCGCTAGAAACGAGCCATGGCGGTCCACTGAACCAACTACTGTTCTTTGATAACTCCTCCGGTAACAATCCCCGAGAAACCACGTCCGCAGGATTTTCATGCCCACTCACATGCATCCACGAATGACCACTACAGATTTCCTGAATTTCCGCCACTCTGTTTGCCACAAACGTTGTCCAAGCGTATGAGGGAGACCGAAGCCAACAAAGTACCACCGTCGAATCTGTCCAAAAGAAGCTTTGCACATCCGGAAACTTAAATGCCTTGCAAACGGCCCTCCAAAGCCTCGCTGCATGCAGAGCGCCACATAACTCGAGCTTCGCCAAACTAACACGTTTCAATGGAGCTACTTTCGATTTAGCGGCTATGAGCGACACTTTTACCACACCTTCAATGTTCTCCGATCTTACGTACAAACACGCACCGTAAGCCTTTTCGGAAGCGTCCGAGAAGCAATGAAATTGAAACCTTTTTCGATCCGTCACAAAAACATATCGCGGGACACTTATGCACTCTAAAGCTGGAAATTGATCGACAAACGAGTTCCACTTTTCTTCAATTTCCTTGCTGACAGGTTCATCCCATCCAGTTGTAGTGATCCAGAGCTGTTGCATTAGTATTTTTGCCCAAACTATTAGAGGGGCCACTATTCCCAGTGGATCAAATAGACGAGCGATCTCAGAATAAATAGCTCTTCTAGTCAGCGGCTTATGTTGAATCGGCTGTTTCATTTCTACTCCCATCTCATCAGTATGTGGTCGCCACAATAGTCCTAACGCTTTCACTGCACCATTTTCACCATCACATTCTGGCAAAGCAAGGTCTCTCACATTTGCATCACTTAACACTGCCGGCACATTTGATACCCATTTTTGCAGATGAAATCCTCCTCCACTCAATAGCTCACTTAACTCATCACGCAGCTGCTTAGCTTTCTCAAAGGAATCGGCACCACTCAGCAGATCGTCCATATAAAAATCCGCCTTCAAAACGCTCATCGCACTAGGAAACCTTTCTCCGTCATCCTCAGCAAGCTGATGCAGCACTCGAGTAGCTAAGAATGAAGATGGAGCCAAACCAAAAGTTACCCTTTGCAACTCATATTCACTTGGTGGCTTTTCTGCAGATGTACGCCAAAGAATCCTTTGCAAGGGAGTGTGGTCGGGATGCACCTGCACTTGTAAATACATTTTCGCGATATCGGCCGATAGAGCGATCGCATGTGTTCGAAATCGTAACATAATTTCGAACAAAGAGTCCTGTATTACCGGTCCGGTGAGCAATAGATCGTTTAATGCAAACCCTGTAGAAGTTTTGGCAGAGCCATCGAAAACCGGTCGTATTTTTGTTGACGAACTATTTTCCTTTACCACTGGCCTGTGCGGCAGATAGCAAGAAGGATTCCCTGAAGCTTCATGATCGATTTCTTTTAGATAACCTCGTCCAATGTAGTCGTTCAATACTTCACTGTAACCGTTCTTTAGAGACATGTCACGACCTAGCTTTCTTTCCAAATGCTGCAATCGACGTGGATGCAACGTATTAAACAAATTGCACGACAAAAACGTATGACTAAGCATGCTATAAAACTCCTGAGATGACACAATAGGTCTAAGACAGAGTACAGAGTACAGAGACAATATTCTGATTGCTAGAATTATATACCTTAGCCAAGAATCGCGAAAAAAGTAATCGACTTCATGACAAGGTCTGTGGGGGCGACAAAGGGCGACAGACTGGACTGTGCTAACTTCCGAGCCATCACATTCCTGAATGCTTCAAGATCCTGTCCCGAATACTCTTCTGCAGACTTGCGCCCCTTGCTACAGATTTCGTTGGGAGCTACCAAGCTGGATTTGTTGGAGGGAAATCCACTACCGACCAAATCTTCACTCTACGGCAGATCCTCCAGAAGTGCCGGGAGCACCAGATCCCCACGCACCACCTGTTCATCGACTTTAAGGCAGCCTACGACACCATAGATCGTACCGAGCTTTGGAACATCATGCGGCAGTACGGTTTCCCTGCGAAGCTGGTACGGCTGTTGAGGGCTACAATGGACGGTGTGCAGTGCAAGGTGAGAGTGTCGAACATGCTGTCGGAATCGTTCGAATCTCACAGGGGACTGAGGCAAGGGGACGGACTCTCCTGTTTGCTGTTCAACATCGCTCTGGAAGGTGTCATGCGAAGTGCGGGCTTCGACATCCGGGGCACGATTTTCACCCGGTCTCTCCAATTCCTTGGCTTCGCGGATGACATCGATATCATCGGGCGACCATCTGCGGCTGTGTGCGAAGCGTACACCCGACTGAAACGCGAGGCCGATAGGATTTAATTGAGGATCAATGCGACGAAGACAAAGTACCTGCTTGCCGGAGGCTCTGACCGTGATAGAGCACGACTCGGAAGCAGAGTATTAGTTGACGGCGACGATCTCGAGGTAGTAGAGGAGTTCTGCTACCTTGGCACGATCGTAACTTCGGACAACAACGTAAGCAGCGAAATCCGAAGGCGCATTGGCATTGGCGGTGTGTGCGAGCAGGGCGTGTGGAGAAGGAGAATGAACCACGAGCTAGCTGAGCTGTTTGACGATGCAGACATCCTGACGGTCGTCAGCCAATGCACTCGCCATTTTCGAGCGGCGGGTGCTACGGACTATCTTCGGCGGTGTTAGAGAGCAGGGCGTGTGGAGAAGGAGGGCGTGTGGAGATGGACTCGTTTCGGCAGAGGAGCACAGCGAGCTCGTTGGCTGGATCAAGTGGAGTCAGACCTAAGGGATATCGGATGCAGCCGGGGATGGAGGAATGCAGCCATGGACCGAGTTTCCTGGAAACGAATTGCACGCCAGGCCCTGTCTACTAGACGTGCTCCGTAGGCCAGAAAAGAAGAAGAAGAAGCTATATTTCATTTAACCAATTCAATTGCGCGGCAACCAAAAAAAAGTAAACCAGAGAGTCCGGTTTAATACTGTTTGGCCATAGGGCTTGTCGTGCAAAGGGGGTCTTCATAGTGGATGAGGCCGATTTTTACACGGGACTTCGTCTGTCTCGTCGCACAAGGCGCCTCAACTACTAACAGAAGTCATTGTCGTAGTTGCCTTATCTACCAAGAGTCATCGTAGCTTTAACTACCACGACCAGGCTTAAGCTACCAAGAAACTTCGTCATTGAAGAAGCTGCATCACCCAAAGGCCCTAGCGGTGTATGGCAAATTAGAAATTAAAACTCGGTCAATCATTGGCTGATTGTTAAGGAACGATACATGGATTATAAAATTTGTTAAATAATAAATTTAACATTACGTCAGCCCTGTGAAGTGAATGAACAGTGAATCATTCCCCCGCAGCGAAAGCTGGCTATCTAACTCCGTAGTATCAATAAGTCTAGTAGTAAACCATTAGGCCAGTATGACCAAGCTGGTCCTTAAACGAAGAAGAAGAATATTGAGAATCATGATGAATATTATACCCGTGTGAGAATTGTGGTGGCATGGTACGGATTATTTCTCTTTTCTTATTAGGTGTATGGAAAGGAACCTCCCGCATATTGTGTTGGCGATTAAAACCCTAGAATGGATTAAATACGCTTAATAAGGACTTGAGCTATTTTAGGAATTTACAACGTTTACGGAATTGATATTACAGTGGAACAGTTTAATAAAGTTTCATCAACGTTTCATACGGGCAATGATATGTAATTTATTACAAAATAGCATTAGCTACCTGTCACGCATATCGATCAATATACTGACTAGAAGGAAGAGATACAAACGTCAAACTACATTGATTTTGAAAACTTGTTACCCATATCTAATTGCGCCTTAATGTACGCTATTCTCTACCAAAAATCTTAGACAAATAATTGAGCATAATCGAAAATTGAGAAAATTATATTACCATCAAAAAGATTTCACTACTTCTAAACGGTATAGGATACTGTGCACCGAAATGTAGCATGTATTTTTGAAAATTTTTCACTAACCTACCGATCGCGTTAAGGCACATGTAACTCGTGATTAAGGCATCCATTTACAACGTGCTTTCAAGCGCAACCGCATCTGTATGCGACTGATAGCTTGCAATCATTTACCATAAAAAGCTGTACGGCAATATCTGGCCAAAAAGCGCAGCGTGTTCAAAGTTGAGCTCGTAAACTACCAGCAGCAGAATGGTTTCCTGCTACACCCTAGCTTAAACGTACCGCATACTTGCTGTTCCAGTCGCGCTCGAACACAGACTGCAACTCTTG